>OZ022263.1:96859389-97004389 GCA_963978885.1 Nemotelus pantherinus | reverse complement strand
ACGAAAACAATACTGGTGCCGCACAGAAAACCACAGTTCTAATGGTTTTCATTCACTTCTTCTATATCTTTGACCTTATTGACATGTTCCAAAGAAATAGAAGAAGTGGAGTAGAACTGCGGGTTTCTGTCGCAGATATAATACTAGAGGATATGGGCATAGCGAAAATAATGTTGCCATTTTTTGGATTGTTTGTTTGTATAGTGAATACATGCAACTGGCTTAAAAAACAAAGCTGTAGTGATTACACGATTTCGTATAATTAAAGGGGCCAATTTAGTTTAGATATATTACAACGGAGTTTCGATTTAAGTGGAAGGATTTAATAGTAAAATACATTCACAATATCTATAAACGGTTAGTGATGAAATACATAACATTTTGCTGTCAAGCTTGTGAATAATTGCACGTGAAAATTTTACATATTAACATTTGTGATGCATTCAAATAAAAGAATTTAAATCGATGATTTGAATAAATTTCTGAATTTCATACCGAGTAAATGCAACACAAATCAGTGCGCCTTATTAAATTTATAAACCAATGTTATTGATAATAATAACTACCATTTAACTCATTTATCAGGTAGTTTCATACCAAATGTCGGATAAGAAAAACTCGATTATTTTCAAATGAAATGGTTTTATTCCTCCGTTGGAGTCTATAGTTTGTTGTCAACGTGTTGGCAAATCAAAAATTTCTCTTTTGCAAAAATTAGTATTTATTTGCCCCAAAAACTCTTCATAGGACGCAATTACAGCGTTTTGGTTGGAGTAGTGCTCTTCTTGTAAATAGTTTCCCAGGCTCTGGAAAAGATGATAGTCTGTTGGTGACAGGTCTGGAGAATATGGAGGGTGAGCTAAAACTTCGTACTTCAACTCCTGTAGTTTTTGCATGGTCAAGCGGGATACATGCGGTCGTGCGGTATCGTGTAACAGAATTGGTCCATGCCTATTCACCAGAGAAGGCTGTTTTAAACGCAATTTTGCGTGCATTTCGTCCAATTGTGCACAGTAGGTCTCTGCAGTTATCGTTTCACCAGGATTCAAGAACGAATAGTGAACGACGCCCTCTGAAGTCCACCAAGCAGTAACCATGACCTTCTTAGGGTGCAGTTCCGCTCTTGCTTGGTGGCTAGGTGCTTCTCCACGATCCAACCATTGCCCTGAACGCTTCCTATTATCATAGAGAATCCATTTTTCATCGCAAGTCACAGTCCTCTTCAAAAATTGTCCTTTTTTATGTCACATCAGCAGGTAAAAGGCTACTTCAACTCTCAGCATTTTATTCCTTTCAGACAATTCGTGTGGGACCCATTGATTGAGTTTTTTCACCTTTCTAATATTTTTGAGACAGCGACTAATGGTTGATTTCGATACATTGAAGGTCTCAGCAAGGCACTGTAAAGTTGTCGATGAATTCCTCTCAACTTCTGCTCGCAGTTCATCATCATTAACCCTGCTACCTTGTTGACCAAGTGGAAATACATTTTTGCTAATCATATACATGGTTAGAGAAATATACATTTTTACTACTCAATCGCCAATTTAAAAACTATTTTACATTTTTTTCTATGATAATGCCAAAGCTCAGGGGATTACCATTTGAAGCAAATGCTTAGCTATGGCGGCCAGGAGACACAAATAAGAGATATCTATATTAATTATTCCATTATTCTCTTTTAATGTGCCACATTATTTCTTGTTTTCTAAAGCTCTGGTGCTATGCCCAGTCGCCACTAAAACTATGATATGATAATTAATGCAGTGCTGGCATCATGCCCAGTTTGTGGCTATTAGAACAACACAAATACAGCCATGAGCATACAGCGGGATTCGAAACCACAGACAGTAGATCGCTGGTCAGCGAGCTGACGCCTTAGCGAGCAGAGCCAACGATCTCTCATCCCCTGGTTGTGGGCCTTTCATAATCTGATCTTCGCATATTCGAAAATATTTTACATTTGATGTTTTCATGTCCCTCTCTATGTGTTACAAATGTCCCGAAAATTCAAGGTTTCAAATAAAAAAAAACAGTTTAAAGGTTTTGCAAATATTGGTCGCAATGTGTTCCGATATTATGACTTCCATCTTTTTTCTCGTAGATTTTCCCACAGAGAGATAACCTTTTTCAATTTCAAGATTGCTTATATGTGGCAATTTAAAACACACGAAGGATCAATTTTTTGAAAAGAATTTCACGTCCCTGCTCTAGCTATAGCTGTGCCCACTAATTCATCATGGCCTTCATATAAAAGGCCTATCGCGACTTGCAATCTGACAGGTATTAAGCTACTTTTTAAAATGGTGTAGTCCTCTCGTTATTAAGATTTATTGGGAATTGCACAATGACAATTGTTTGACATTTCTCTGACAATTAGTAAATATTAGCAATGTGAATGGTTCTGCTCGGTTGAATCCGCGAATAGAGTCTATTTTCCTATTATCTGGAGACTGGTTTCGAAGTTTTTGTCGCGTAAAAGATATTTCGGATAAGTGTCGTGAAAGTGATGTGTTTATTGTGCTGTATACGCGAGAACTTTGCAATTTGGAATACCTGCCACCTACTCTCGGCAATGTGTATTGTAAACAATTGCCGTTTGTGGTTGGTAGGATTTATTCCACTTTAAAAATCATCAAATTTTGATAATCTGCAAATTCTTCTACACAAATGATATTTCGGATAAGTGTCCCAATGAATTGAGGTCTGATGCTAAAGACTTTTTATATCTAAATTGCTTGTGAAAGATCCCAGAACAACATTGATTGACATGACATATGAGTTTCCTCATATCTCCTGTAGGTGGATCTCGTGAATTTCTTTATAACCATAAAAAAACATCACTGTGTGGACTGGTTGGGAAAAGTAGCTTAGGTCCGCCATCTTGTAGGTTAATTGCTTTTGCGATAGGCCTTTTATATGAAGGCCATGAATTCATCATAAATCAGAAATGTATATTTTTTATAGGCATAAACTCGTCCTGTAATTCCGTTGTGATCCGATGTTTCTCTCAGAAGCTATGATCAATAAAATCTTTGAAAAATTTCCTTGTCTACTTTTAAGCAATCAGCGCCCACATAGAATTAAAAATTACCAAACCGTTATCATAGCCAATCATTCATATGACTGACTTTTCACTATAATTGTCTTTGCATAGACATATAGAAAAATAATCATTAAATGGTCGCTGCTGCCAAAGTGTAAAAATTTCATTTAAACTTGACATGGGCCTACCTAAAATTTCAGCTCCATTGCGTTACGCACATTAAATAATCTCACTTAATCTTTTTTCTGATTTATATACACATATAAAGAAAGGTCCAGGTAAATTTAGTACTATCTTCGAAAATCAGTAAAAATGTATGTTGAATTATTTCATGTGACACCAGTTTTACTCTTAATTATTTTTAAATTTAGTCTGGCACCATTTTTAATTCGAAATTGCGTTACGATATTCAAATACTTATTTTCATCAATTTATGTGATTCGCCAGACCTTTACATATAAAATTCATACCTTCCAGCATTACATTATCACTCTAAATTTACTCAGTTTCTATTCACCCATCCGTGCGTACCAACATATTTCTTCATATATCAATAAAAATATAAAAGATATTGGGACAGAGCGAGCATTGAACAACATTACAATATCAATATTTGTGATCTAATTACTTTTCCATTTCTAATTGCATGCAAATGTTCGTGTTAATTACCGTAAAAAGCGAACTTAACACCGAATCCAAAGTACTGCACATGATATACACATTTCAATTGTTGATTGTACGATAATTAAAAATATAACCCACATTTAAATGAAAGACATTGTCAAAATTATATTGGTTGCATTTCATATGAAGAGAGATTTTAGATAAATGTGCCCACAGCTATCGATTTTGCATTTTTTTAAATATCTGAGCTAAACTTTTCATCACCCACCAATACCACCAGCATATGCATTTCAAGCTGTGGGCACCGTATGAGATTTCCGAAATATGTTCTCATTACGCAACGCACGACGTTTTTACTAATGTTCGAAGAAGAACATTAGTATTAAAATCACTTTGGCCAAAAATTTTTCGCCATCCGATTGAGCTGAAATTTTCAGGACACATTGGTGTATATGCAGAATAGTGCCAGGCAGGGGTTTTCTCAGGAATTTTTCATGGGGGGTGTGTTCAGAATTTTAGGAGGGGTGTCCCTATGGAACAAAGGACACAAAGTTCGCTTTGTGTAGGAAAATTGTCCGTGTTAGGGGGGGTGTATGCACTTTCCAGGGGGGGTATTAGGGGGGTGTTAGGGGGGTGTAGGAAAATCTCTGGTGCCAGGTCTCACAAAAAGTTAATAATCTTTAACCCTTTGGCGCCGGCGGCCATTTTAGTGGTTTTTTAATATACCTATTATTCCGTACACAAATAATTTTTGCAAAATTAAAGTTGATGAAATAAATTTCGAACCTGTTTTACATGTGAATCAGATATCGTTTTGGAATTTTTAACCCCATGTGTGCACTGGGTGCCTAAAATGAGAACGGGAAAATTTGAAAATTTTTAAATTGCGATAACTTTTGACAGAGCTATTCCATGATTACGAAATTTTCAGGACATGTTTGTTTTATTTAGTTGTAGATTAATGTACGTTTTAATGAGCGTGCTGGCAACCCTGTAGCTAGGGCAGGCACTGAAAGTGAAAACCTCCAAATCATCGTCTCTCTTGAAAAAATGTCGTTTCTTAAAAAAAAGCCATTCATATGTAAATTTTGTGCTTTGTTTACATAGGCAAAAAATAAAATTTGATATGGTATAACGGGCACGCCTAGTAACCCTTGCCCAAGTTACCTATATTTTTAGCATCAAAAACTTCTGTTCACGGAAACTCACGATCCGATGAACAGAATTTATTGAAATTTGCAGAATGTATTGGTCTTAAATAGGACAAGGTCTGATAGAAGTGATTTTGAAATACAGGCGATTCTGTGCCAGTGGTGCCATCTTGAAAAATCACTAAAAAAGATAACTGCTTTTAGCCCTATAAATTCTGATTGAATCGTTCGATTTTGACGAAATTCACACCGTAGCTGCATCTTACTTCAAGTGGTAGAAATTTGGTTGAAAAATTCAGTTGGAACTGCCAGCTATGATAATTTTGGTGTCTTAAATTTGAAAAAAAAAATTTGGAAGTGAAAACATTCGAACGATCGAATATCCTAAAAAATGTCCGTTTCTACAATAAAACCAATCTGTATACAAATCTCATGCTTAATCTACACAGTCACAGCAAAACTTTGGAAATTTCATGTCGGACAAGAACGGTAACCCTTTCTCAGTTAACCTATATTTTTAGCTTCAAAAACTTATGTTCACGGGAACTCACGAATCAATAATCAGATAGAATTGAAATTTACAGAATGCATTGGACTTAAGTAGGGCCAGGTCTGATAGAAGCGATTTTGAATTGTAGGCAACTCTGTGCCAGTGGTGCCATCTTGAAAAATTACAAAGAAAAAAAACTGGTTTTGCCCTATGATATGTGAATAAGTTACCAGATTTTCATGAAATTGACACAGTAGCTGAACCTTACTCTAAACTCTGTTTGATAGAAATTTGGTTGAAAAATTCGATTGGTGCTGCCAGCTATTGTAATTTGTGTGTCTTTGGTTTTGAAAATTATCTCAGGAAAATAAAACTTTTTGCCCTATAGCTTCCAGTGCAGTCATGAAATCAATACGAATTTCATACAATTACTGGAACCTATTATAGACATTATTCAGGCCAAATTTGGTTGAAAAGCCATGATAGGGTTGCCAGCTATTGTTGGTTTTGTGTTTGTTTGCAATATCTTTATTAAGCGGTTTTATCGTAGAATTTTCAATTGGTAATGATATTGTTGTGACAATAAACAGCAAATATTAAGCTTTCGATTATTTGGAAAAACTCTCTGCAGGTAACCCTAAATTTCTTTATACTCCTATAACTTCAAATGTTATATAATAACGAGAAGCAGATGTGATATATTCTTGGCTTTGATACTGGCCAAAGGTTGCCAGCACGAGTCAGTTGTGCTACTTTAGCCAGCACGAGTCGGTTGTGCTCAATAAATGCTTACAGTTAGTATTCATACCGGAAACATTTACAATGAAAATAAATAACCGATGTTTCAATTCCCAAAGTTCTGCAAATTTTTCGGATCGCAGCCCCAAACTCCAACTTCAGTTTCAGTGCTGCAGGCACTGAGCATTTTCTTCATTGATATTATATGAGATGCTGCTTTCAAAATTTTGTGAAATAAGCAACTGATAACGAATATAATTAGCCCGTGTTTTGCTCTCATAAACGTTGAAATTCATGCCAGTGGTAATATATCTGAAACCTTCTACCATATGAGTTATAATGCATTCTTGAGACAAAAGTAAAACGTGGCATTTAAAACAATTTGGCCGTAATAAGCAGCGCATGTGGTGGAATATGCACTCAAAACCTGCACGATTCTTCTACTGTTCTTCGAACATTAGTGTTTCTAGCGGTTCAGGTGCGCTAGAGTTTTTTTTTCTATAGTAATGTTTAATACTATAGAAGTAACATATCATTCATTCCAGGCATATTTTTAAGTTTAATCATGGCCTTCATATAAAAGGCCTATCGCAAAAGCAATTAACGTACAAGATGGCGGACCTAAGCTACTTTTCTCAACCAGTCCGCACAGTGATGTTTTTCTCTGGTATTAAAGAGATGCACGAGAACCACCTACAGGAGATATGATGAAAATCATGTCATGTCAATTACAATTAGCGGGAAAATAACATAAACAAATGTAGATTGCAACGAATAAATAAACTTGACCGAATTTATTTCAAATCCGCTATTGTATGTTACATATTCATTTTGAGTTTTTTTCGCGTAGCTTAATGTTTGTGTCGGTGTTCGGGATAACCTTTTCATACTAGGAGCGTAGATAAACGATCATTCTCGAGCGGGGCTTCGTGAAAAATACCAATTTCAATTTTCTCCAAATCCAGTTGAAGTTCCACAGTTCGAAGGCGTTTCGTGAATATTGAAGATGTTTGTTGTCAGGAGTTCTTCACCAGTATACCTGTGATATATATATCTAGGAAAAATGTAGTACACACTGATTCTACGAATGCTCCGTTTTGTCAAACGGTGCATGTACATTATGTCTGATATTCAAAGTTTCAAAATTTTCTTGTTTTGCAATCGTTACATAGAAAAATAGACAACTGGAAAAAATAAGCATAGTTTTCTAAAATGTTAATCGAGTTTTAAACGTTTAAATTTACTTGCAAATGATAGGTCCTCAAGTTTCAAATGAAAAATCAGCTGCGACCCGAAAGTATTTATAATATATTTATAAACGTTTAAATTTACTTGCAAATGATAGGCCCCCAAGAAACTTTTGAATTTAAAATCAGCTGCAACCCGAAAGTATTTATAATATAATATTTATAAGAATTTAAAACTTTATTCTTCCTGTAGAGTGATTAGATAAATGTTTCTATATGCTCAGACGTTAGAGTAATACTGCTAAAAGTAGGTTTTTAGATAAGTCTTCATTTCTGCTTTAAATGACTTATTTAAAAACCTACTTTTAGCAGTATTACTCTAACGTTGACTTGTGTCTCTCGATCTATATGGTATTCCTCGACTTTTCATATCCCGAATCGTAGCGTTCGGTAGCCGTCCAGACACCGAAATCGCATAAATACCCCGGCAAAATCGATCTAGAAGTAAAATTCTCATTAGTATCATAGTTGGAAATGAGATGCGCCGTCGCTCACATATCCGTTGCCATTTGGTGACCCAACTGTCTTCTGGGCTCGTGACCGCAACTAACCATGGCCTTCATATAAAAGGCCTATCGCGACTTGCAATCTGACAGGTATTAAGCTACTTTTTAAAATGGTGTAGTCCTCACGTTATTAAGATTTATTGGGAATTGCACAATGACAATTGTTTGACATTTCTCTGACAATTAGTAATGTGAATGGTTCTACTCGGTTGAATCAGGGAATAGAGTCTATTTTCCTATTATCCGGAGGCTCGTTTCGAAGTGTTTGTCGCGTAAAATGTTTGTCGCGGATAAGTGTCGTGAAAGTGATGTGTTTATTGTGCTGCATACGCGAGAACTTTGCAATTTGGAATACCTGCCACCTACTCTCGGCAATGTGAATTGTAAACAATTGCCGTTTGTGGTTGGTAGGATTTATTCCACTTTAAAAATCATCAAATATTGATAATCTGCAAATTCTTCTACACAAACGATACTTCGGATAAGTGTCCCGGTGAATTGAGGTCTGATGCTAAAGACTTTTTATATCTAAATTGCTTGTGAAAGATCCCAAAACCACAGTGATTAACATGACATATGAGTTTCCTCATATCTCCTGTAGGTGGATCTCGTGAATTTCTTTATAACCATAAAAAAACATCACTGTGTGGACTGGTTGGGAAAAGTAGCTTAGGTCCGCCATCTTATAGGTTAATTGCTTTTGCGATAGGCCTTTTATATGAAGGCCATGAACTAACCCATCGAACTTATTGCTGGTGCAGTCGTACACTTGATATTCATTATTTTTCATTCAGAGAAACTCTGCAATTATCGCAGCTGTCATATTCGAACTGTTCAAAAGTCTACCAAAGCAAACTAAAATTACAGACGTACATAACTTTGAATGCAGAGTAGAGATTTATTTACCTTGACTATCGAACAGACCAAACATGCCCGCAACCCTCGTAAGTCTTTAGGAATTGTATCAAAAGACATTATTAACTATTGGATAAACACGTACTTTACTTCGCAATTAAGCCAAACGCATAGAACCGAGCCCACCGAACAGCACCATTCACTTTATTATTTGTCAATGCAATTGTCATCGGCAATTGCCAAAAAAGCCGAAATTGACAGCACAAATAGCCGTTTGAGAGCCACTGAATTTACTCAATCTACCGCCAATTCTCCCTCTGGTGGTGGAATTTCGCAACCATGGGCACAAGTATCCAAGTTTTACCGCGTTTACTGAAGAGGAAGCGTCGGTCATGTTTGATGCAAATAAAGAATATGAGGCGACGGCAATTAATGTTGTTTGGAATGTTGAATTCCAAGCAATTGCCAAAAATATTATGGGAAAGAGTGAGTTTTCATTTGTTAACTAAGTATGTAAATTTATTGTTTATAGGAGCGGACACAATGTTTTTGGGAGATCGATTGTCAAAGGTGCAGCGAAGAAGTTTTCAAAGAAAACTTTCGCATGAGCCGGGATATTTTTCAAGCATTGTGCGATTTACTAAAATCATTAAAAAAGGACGACACGCGTCTACGAAAAGCTATTCCGTTAGAAAAGAGGGTGGCAGTGGCGTTATATGCGTTAGGCTCATCGTCGGAATATCGGACAGTAGCAAATTTGTTTGGCATAGGCAAGTCAAGGGTTGGCGTACTAATGATGGAATTCTGCTCCGAAGCATGGTATATTTTGCATGCTAGAACATTGAATCATTTCCCTTTGACCTCAGATAAGATTAAGGTATGTGTTGAAGGTTTTGAGGTTTCAGGATTCCCACTGTGTTTAGGAGCAATTGGTAATGCGGCATAAAATATATATTACTGTTTTTACTTTCTCTTTCAGATGGAACGCACATCGAAGTGCATCCTCATAAGGAAGATGCTGTTGATTACTACAACTATAAAGGTTGGTACTCAACAGTGTTGCTTGCTCTAGTGGATTTCAGGTAAATGTATAAAATGTGAATGACATATTTTAATTGAAATTTTCATGTTTTTAGGTATAGATTCCTATACATAAACGTCGGTAGTCCGGGTCGTTGCAACGATTCGCAAATATACCAAAATTCGGCTTTGAAACGAGCAATCGATGAATGTGAACTGCTGACCAGCATGTCGAGAACGATGTCTGGAGTGGATGTCCCAGTTGTTATACTGGGAGACTCTGCTTTCAGACTGTCAACGAGTCTCATGAAACCTTATCCCTTCAATGGAGAAGAAAGTTTTGAGGAAAAACTATTTAATTATAATTTGTCAAAGTGCAGAAGGGTTGTCGAAAATGCATTTGGCCACCTCAAAGCCAGATTTCGGAGGCTTGCAAAGGGCATCGACAACAACATCGAACATTGCCCGCTGATAATTAAAACCTGTTGTGCTTTGCACAACTTCCTCAATGATAACAACGACATAGTTAACGTTTCATGGTTGCAAGAATCGCGAAGCCGCGAGAAAAACAGGGAGCAACCTGAAACAGTTATTCCATACGGTGCTAATGCGGCAGGAGCAGACATAAGAAAAGCCATCTCGAATTTTATGAGTAAGTATTTATTTTTTTTTATTTGGTAATTTATGTAAAAAAAATTTATACTCCTTTGGAATAAACACATTTGGTGATTCTCTATGTTGTATTTAAGAAGTAGTAACAACATTAAAAATAAATAACTCTGTCAATAGGTATATGTAAAAATATATACTTAAATATTATAAATGTATGTGCTGATATTCAGTCTTATCTCTATCAAGTTATATCAACATTTAAAAAATAAATTCAGTAAAAAGTAAAGTAAAAAATCACATTTTGTAAAAAGTAGTAAGGCACACAAAAACTGCAATAAAGCAGTACTTATCAACTAATATCTTAAAAACGGCAAAGAACGTTTAGAAGCGCTTCTTTCATTTCATAAATATTATAAATGTATGTGCTGATATTCAGTCTTATCTTTATCAAGTTATATCAACATTAAAAAAACCAATTCAGTAAAAAGTAAAGTAAAAAATCACATTTTGTAAAAAGTAGTAAGGCACACAAAAACTGCAATGAAACGGTACTTATCAACTAATATCTTAAAAACGGCGAAGAAAGTTTAGAAGCGCTTCTTTCATCTCCCGCGCATCAGCTGAAACACTTTCTAATATTTCATTCCGACGATTTTCAATTAACACCAACTTATTATCTGTTTCCTGTATTAATTTGGATTGTTTGTCGATATCACTCTCTATCCTATCGAAACGTTTTAGCAGCTCCGTGTTATATGCTTTTTTCTTTTTCTTTTTTTCAGGTGGACTTGCCCCATCATCAGTCGCCGACTCGATCGACGAAGAGCTGTTCAGTTCGACCTCAGTTTCGAGAACTGTGGCAGATGAAGATGGCGGAGAATCTGTAGTAGTTATATATATTGTTTAAATAGTCTTAATTGGTGTTATAGTTTTCTAAGATTATAATAAGTTTAGTGGTAAATTTTTGTTTAATTAGATAAAAATTATTTAAATTTTCTACACATTGGTTTGCTGTTCACTACTGAAAATCAAAACACATACCAAGTATGCTCTCTTCCACCAATGCCTCCACATTGTGGCACTTGAACGAGCCAAGAATACTGTGGATCTCTTGGTACAGAGGCCACGTTGAGGGCAAACCACCCGAAGGGCCTATAGCTGCTTTTTCCCTTCTGCAAAAGAAATTGTTTGAGAAGAATGCACTTCAATGAAGAAAGTACTTACTTATATCTGCAAGTTAGGTTGTGGATTTTTATGCGAACTTCTTTCGGAGAAGCTAAAACTCCTGATTCAAGGAGGTTGCTGGCATCATTATGTGACCATTTTTGCGGGCTCCTCGTAGCTCTCTAATCCGTAGCTTCCACGCTTCAATTAAGAATCCTTGGTCTTTGTCGCTCCAGAATTTCCGACGCTTTGCATTTTTACTAATGTTTTCCATTTTTAATAATCTATCTATATTGAACACTGGTATTGTAACTTAAACGTAGGTAGACTTGACTACGTGTGACTTGTATTTTTGTGCTTTTGTGGTTGTCTGTTTGTTTTTTGAGATATTTATTGTTTGTTTTTATGTTTATCATCATCGTGCTGTGTTCTCGTCTAGATTATATATTTTTGACCATTGAGAAATTGACGAACAGACACAAATGTACAAAATTTACAAGAGACGCCAGCACACGGAAGATAAACAAACGAAAACCATCCACAAATGCAAACAAATAACCACAAAAACACAATTATAGCATATGTACCTTAATTTTCAAACAGTTACCGGGCCCACGTGTTCGAATTTTACGGAAAAATATGGTTAATCACTAAAAACCACCGAAATCAATAGTTAAATACTATAAAAATTTTTTCAAGCAAATACCGAACTATTTGCAACAAACTACCAAATCGATTGTCACTTGACAGCGAGAAGAATTCACCATCCAAGTTAACACGCTATTTTCAGCTTATATTGCATTTTCATACCTTGCACGTTCCCACACAATTATTTTCCCAGATTTTGCAGACAGGTGTTGTTTTAGCCAAATATTTTGAATATTAAAGAAACACGATATTTGAATTCTATAGCTTTATTTATAATGTATTGAACAAACTCAACTTGATAATCACAACGAATTATTATAATCAGACAAAATGACCCGAGTAATAATACAATTAGCGACACGAATTCCACGAAAAAATGTGATGTCAGCACGCTCGAAATTTCAACTGACTCAGTCATCAAGAAAATCTATATATTTTATTTTTAACAAAACACTCAGGCTACTACGATGTCAGTTCAATAATTTTAATACATATCATCTGAGTATTTTAATTTTCTTTTCCATGTTATGATCGAACATACTCCCCGCGCTGGTCCGCTGAGATCAGAATTAATACCTGCAAAGATATGCTAAGTATTTTCTACCATCAATACTATGTTACCGATTATCGAGTTTATGATTGTTTCATCCTACATGAAACGTTGACTTTTCGTAGTTCGGGAACAACTAGAATTCCAGGATCAAGACGCTGCTTTCGAAACCAAGAGTAATGTTAATGTTACCTGTGGCATTTCCTCCGTACAGGCACATCACATTCAGCAGCAAAGGGTTATTCTTTTACGTGGCGCCCTGACTCGCCACCTCGACCAAGTGATACAAGAATAATAAGGAAAGGATTCGATATTCTCAATCGCATAAAGATGTGAGTGAAGGTAGCAATGCATACTTCAATGTATTTAATTAGGTTTTAACTGCTCTTCTAAAATTCATTATAGTATTTATTGTAAAGTAATATTAATTAATAATCATTAAAGTTTATTATAAAGTAATATTAATGTTTAATTTTTTATTATTTATCCATTGTTACAATTCACGATTATTATTTGGGTTGACATTAATTTTGGGTTAATGTCGATAGTCCAATTTTGTTTAAAGTTCTATTAATTTTTTTTAAATATTTTCAACACTGATTGATCTTTTGACGTCGATTTGAAATTTCTTGAGTTTAGTCCATATTGGGTATGGGCAACAATGCGATTTTTGAGATAGGACGTCTATATGTTTTACCGTTTGAGAAGACCGTCACGACACGAACCAATGAGTCTGTACCTGGATGCACTTCAATTATTCTGGCTAATGGCCATTTATACGCGATTACCCGATCGTCTTTCAATATACATATGTCTCCAACGCGCGGTCCGTTCACTTCCGTGAGCCACTTAGGACGCGATTGTAAGCGTGATAAATAATCAGTTTTCCACCTTCGCCAAAACATTTGTACTAATCGTTGAACATATTGCCATCGGTCCAAATGATTTATACTCAAATTCAATAGATTCTCTTCCGGTGCTGCGATCAAAGATCCTCCGATGAGGAAATGTGCGGGTGTAAGTGCGTCAATGTCCATTGGATCGTCAGCAAGAGGGCATAGTGGGCGAGAATTGAGGCAAGCTTCGATTCCTATTAACACAGTTGTCATTTCTTCAAAAGTGAGAGCTGCTCCTCTAACAACTCGTCGTAGATGCGCTTTCACTGACTTGACTCCTGCCTCCCAGAGGCCTCCAAAATGTGGGGATGCAGGAGGGTTGAAATGCCACGTTATGTTTTCCATTGCTAGCCTCTCTGCAGCACAGTTATTGTGAGATGCTATAATCCGCTTTAATTCTGCATTGGCTCCAATAAAATTTGTTCCACAGTCACTGTACAGATGGCTGCAAAGTCCTCGACGCCCCATGAACCGTCTCAATGCTGCTAAAAAACTTGCAGTCGTAAGGTCAGAAACAAATTCAAGATGTATTGCTTTTACTGCCAAACAAATGAATATTGAAATATATCCCTTCTGTAATCTTCCACCACGTCCACGCCTATCCTTGTATTCGAACGGTCCACAATAATCGATGCCTGTATGTGTAAATGCTCTAGAAACATTTACTCTTGGCGTAGGAAGGCTACCCATTAGTTGCTTCGATAATAAAGGTTTAGCTCTAAAACATTTAACACATTTATGAATTTCACGTTTGATAGTGTTCCGTCCATTCAAGATCCAATAACGTTTTCGGATTGTGCTCAACATTAATTGTGTTTGGCCATGCAATGTCGTGTGATGAACTTGCTGAACAATTAGTTCAGTTAGTTTGCAACTTTTTGGCAAAATGATTGGAAATCTTTCGTCATATGACACAAAAGCATTAGTTAAACGTCCGCCAACTCTTAAAACTCCGTCACCATCCAGAAAAGGGTGTAAGCGTAGTAACTTACTATGGTTGTTTAAACATTCTTTGTTTTGTAGAATTGAAATTTCTAACGCGAACTCCGTTTGCTGACTATATTTGATCCAAAACTGGAGTGATCGAGCCAATTCATTTGTTGTCAGATATCCTATTGGTTTGGCTTGCTTTCTTGCAACTGCAATAAAACGTAAACAGTATGCTGTTATCCTTATTAAACGAGCTAAACTTGAAAATTTATTCAGAAGGCCTGTTAAGTCAGAGTTATTATTCTTGATAGTATTAACCATTACATTTCGTTTGCTCTCTATCTTAGTGTCATAATATGTGTTGGCGATAGGCCATTGGTCTTGGCTTTGTGTCAGCCAATTAGGACCATTCCACCAAAGATTATTATTAAAGATTTCAGGTATATTAATTCCACGTGACGCCAAATCAGCTGGGTTCTGTTTAGAAGGGACATGACGCCACGGTGTGTTACCAACTAAATTGAAAATTTCCGTCGTGCGATTGGCCACAAATATAGTCCATTTTGTTGGATGTCCTTTCAACCACGCTAATACAATCTCTGAATCAGTCCAAAGCCAAGATTCTAGAATTGGTAATTTAAATGATGATTTAACCTTAGCAACTAGTTTTGCAAGCAGCACTGCGCCACACAGTTCTAGTCGAGGAATTGAGACTGGTCGGACAGGAGCTAATTTAGTTTTCGAAATAATGAGATGTGCATAAGTATGGGTTTGGTTACGGGTAACAAGGTAAACTGCTGCAGCATACGCTTTAGATGAAGCATCGCTAAACCCATGTAGTTCAATTTTTGAATTAGTTTTATAATTAATCCATCGTGGTATACGTAAATTTTCTAATGTCTTCAGATTACTTCGAAATTCACTCCATAATTTAGTGATATCATTTGTCAACGGCTCATCCCAGCAAAGTCCGAGCAGCCAAAGTGACTGCAGAATAATTTTTGCTTTGACGATAACAGGTGCCAATAATCCCAATGGATCATATATTCTTGCAATGTCAGATAATATTTTTCGCTTTGAATATATTGCAGTTCCTTCGTCCAATTTGATGCAATAACTAAAATGGTCATGCAAAGGGTGCCATATTATACCGAGTGACTTGTGTTTTTGATCTAATTTTAAATCTAACGTTGGTTTCAATTCGATATCTTCAATCGGTAGGCCTTTCAAGATTCTAACATCATTACTGACCCACTTTCGAAGTGGGAAACATCCGTTTTGTAGCGCCTTGCGTATCTCCTTACGTTTGTCTATTGCGTCTTGCAGAGTGTGGCCTCCAGACATCAAGTCGTCAACATAAAATTCATTTTTTATTGAGTCGAATGCTTTGGGATGATGTGCTCGCTCGTCGTCGGCTAATTTATGTAAAGTGCGAATAGCCAGAAAGGGTGCGCAGGTTGTTCCAAATGTGATTGTTTTTAATGCATAGTCCTTTATATCGTCAGTAGGATGTGATCTCCATAGAATCCTCTGCCATTGTGCGTCCTCTTGATCGACATTGATTTGGCGATACATTTTTGTAATATCAGCCACAAATGCGTACTGATACTGTCTCCAATTCATCAGAACAGTTACCAAATCATTCTGTATAGCTGGGCCGGTTAAGAGAGTTTCATTCAGTGATACTCCCGAGCTAGTCTTTCTCGATGCATCGAACACTACTCGACAGCTGCTGGTACTACTCTCCTTATGCACTGCGTGATGCGGCAGATAAGAGGCTACGCATATTTTTTGTTCCCCAATCACTAGATGCTCAGTTGTCTCTTTGATAGATTCCATGTGTCCAAGATCCAAATACTCTTGTATGCATTTACTATATTCCGAATGCAGATTACTGTCCTTTTGAAAGCGTCTTTCAAGTGCAAATAAACTTGCTAGCGCTATAGTTCGAGAATGTCCCAATGAGGTTTTACTAGTCTCACTTTTAAATGGTAGCTTTACAGTATAACGACCTGAAATGTCTCGCGTAGTATGTTGACGAAAGTGCGATTCACATAATTCTTCGTCAGCTGTAGCCTCTCGCTGTTGATTAACTTCTTCGAATTCCCAAAATTTTTTTAATTGCTCACTGATTGCAATGTCATCATTTACTTCAATTTTGAAACTTTGAAAGCTACTTGATAATACGTTATTTATCGAACCCCAAATAACCCAGCCTAGCTGAGTACGCTGAGCAATTGGCCCAGCTGCTAATCGTCGTGTTTCTCCCAGCATGATCTGTGCACAAACATCAGCTCCTAAAATTAGATCAATTTGTCCAGGACAATCGAAATGTGGATCGGCAAGTTCCAGGTTCTGAATTTGATCCCAATCAGATGTGATGATTGTCCGCGCTGGAATTAAATTCGTCAATCTGTCAAGGATTATTGCAACAAATTCTAATTCTTCGTTATATCTCGTGTGCACATTCATTTGTACCACTCCCTTCACAAGAGCGTTCGAAATCCCAATTCCTGAAATACTAATCGATGTTGATTTCCGTCGTAAGCCTATTTGCTGAGCAGCCATTTCAGTAATTAATGAAACCTGAGAGCCCTGATCAAGAAGAGCACGTAAAACGATGGGACCAGATTCGGAATTTACAGTTAAAAGAGCTGTGGCTAATAAAACTTCAGAATTCTTTAAAGGGATTGCGGCATCGGAATGTAATTGATTTACTTGTGATGTGGCACTAAGAAGTTGAGCGTTGCCAACTAGTTGAGCATTATCTCGATGTAACAGCGTGTGGTGGGCCTTTTTACATTTGAAACACTTGTTTTTGCTTGGACAGTTAACCGCATGATGTCCTTTATCTAAGCAATTTAAACAAAGCCCATTTCGCTTCACAATGTTAAATTTATCGCTGTGCGATAATGGTTTAAATTGTTCACAGTGTATTAGTCGATGAGGAGCACGACACTGTACACAGAGGTGCGATTGTACTTGCAAGGAGTGTACATTTCGATTTCGAATAAACGAAGTATTGCGACTGGTTCTAACATTTTCGACACCTGAGGCTTCCAGAGCGCGAAAACGATTATGTAAAAATGTTTTTAAATCTTCGAAAGAAAATAATTTCTCATTCAAAGCTTGCTCCTGTTCCCAGATCTGTCTTGATTCTTGTGGCAGTCGTTGTATTGTCAAATACACGACAGTGGACTGCCATAAATCTTCTATTTTCAAATTTTCTATAGATTGGACGCACTCGACAGTACGATCCAGAAGGAGTTTCAACGCTGACGCTGACTCCATTGCATTATTGATGTTGAACAAACGTTTGAATTGCATGTTCAACAGCACCCGTTTGTTGTCATATCTCTCATTGAGAAGTTGCCAGGCTGAGTCATAATTAGCGTCGGTGATGGCGAAATGGCGAAGTAAACTTTCTGCTTCTCCAGACAAATTAGATTTCAAATAATGCAATTTTTCAACTTTGGTCAATGACGGTCGATTATGAATGATTGAGATAAAAAGATCTCAAAACGACACCCAGGATTCATAATCACCACCAAACTTCGGAAGATTTATTCTAGGCAGTTTGATCTCCGTATTTTCAATCAGCTCTTTATCATATGGATTAGTTGGTTGCCTTTCAAGCACCTTCCCTTTCAATTCAGTGTCTAAGCAATCTTCTATCTCAGACAGGAAATGTAAATGGAGAGTTTCAAATTGGTCATATTCGTTTTCGAAGTATGATGATTCAGCAAATTCTTCCTCAGTTAATGAGTTTTCGATATTTATGTTGTTCTCAACGAATCGGTTTTGAAGGTTTTCTATTTTTTGGATGAGATTGCGATAATATTTTTCAGTTTTACGAGATTTCCCATCTTTCGTGTAATTAATTTGGAGGCGCTTGAATTGCTCCAAAATATTTTGCTGTTGCAAAATCAATTTAGTTGGGGAAAAACTCATAATTGCAATGCAATAACTAACACCTGGGACGAACTACCGTTATTTATTAGATACCAAAATACGATTCGATTAGTCAGCAAAAAAAAAATGCACAATGTCACACTGTATTTTGGTGGTATTTGGTGGTATTAACAATGAAATTATGAGCTATAATATATTATATATTATAATCATATGCGTGCATATGATTCATATTATATTTGTTATTGAAAATCATCTTATTTTTTTTTTTTAAATTTTTTTTTTTTAGATATATATTAGAATTGAGATATACATATTGATTAAATAAAATGACTTTGTATCATATAAAACAGTTAAATATGAATTAGTGTATTATTGAATTGAAGTATGCATGCATGGAAAATAGCAGATTTGAGTAACTGTACTTACTCTTTAGATTTTCCCTTTTATGACGAACGTCACACACAAAAAGAATCCAATGTTCAATAATTACTGTTTAACGCGAACCGAAACCGAACAATTTCCAAATCTATTATTCACTGTTCACATCACAGAAAACTATCTAACAATACAAAATTCGATTGACCACCATGTGCTGCTAATAATATTCAAAGTTCGAACAATTACGATATACCACTTATCCGGTTCGAAGGACCAAAATGTTTTAGCCAAATATTTTGAATATTAAAGAAACACGATATTTGAATTCTATAGCTTTATTTATAATGTATTGAACAAACTCAACTTGATAATCACAACGAATTATTATAATCAGACAAAATGACCCGAGTAATAATACAATTAGCGACACGAATTCCACGAAAAAATGTGATGTCAGCACGCTCGAAATTTCAACTGACTCAGTCATCAAGAAAATCTATATATTTTATTTTTAACAAAACACTCAGGCTACTACGATGTCAGTTCAATAATTTTAATACATATCATCTGAGTATTTTAATTTTCTTTTCCATGTTATGATCGAACAGGTGTAATGTTCTTTTGCAATCCGTGCACATGTCGCGTCGTCATCAAGAAGTTGAACTCGGGAGTCAGGTTAAATTTTGTAGATTCATGTAAATTGTTTACGTATGCTTTCGAAATGTTATAAAGAGGCAAATCATATTTCTTTTAAGTTAGTTATTGTCGACACGTCGAGAAATAAAAGATAATTAAGGGGAGATATCCACCTAGAATGGTCGGCAAAATCGATTTATTTTTTATTGCATTTTCGTGAAGATACAGGTCTCAAAAATATCTGGTGAAAACACCAAGTTAATATTTCTATAAATAAGCTAGTTACAGCCGATATAATCAAACGTGTTTTACGAAGTATGATACGATAGTTAATAACATTCATTAGGCTGCTTCAAGTATTGTTCAATTGGTGTTAAAACAAGCTGTAAAAGAAGTACAACGGGAAATAAAAGCAAAATTCGAGTGCTGTGATAACCAAACTAACCGTTTTTGGAGATAGTACGGGGCGAAAACATGGTTTTACCTCATTGTAGGGAGTTGAGGCTCTCATTGGACAGTTTACAGGAAAAGTTTTTGATATTCTTGTAAAATCTTATTGTGCTAAATGTAACTATTGGAATAAACTCGAAAATACTGAGCAATGTGAGGAATAGAAATCGAATCACGATGGAAATTGCCAGGCCAATCATGATGGATCGGCAGGTAAAATGGAAGTAGACGCCATGAAAGAATTGTTTTCACAATCTGCCGAAAAGTATAGAGTTATGTACACTAATTACGCCGGGGATGGTGACTCTAAGACGAACACGGGATTAGTGAATGCGAAACCGTATGGTAACGAGATTGAAATTACAAAAAAAGAATGAGTGGGTCACGTTCAAAAGCGATTGTGAACCCTTCTTCGCGAATGAAAGAAAAAAGTCCTGGAATCAGCAGCAAAAACAAATTGAGGGCAAAGTTTATAGATATACTGAAGATTTACTATGGCTTAGCTATTTGCAGAAACTGTGCCTCCAAGGATGAAATGAAAAAAGCGATACGGGTAACATTTTACCATTACGGCTCAACAGACAGCAAGCCTCAACAACATTTCTGTCCCGAAGGCCCCGAATCGTGGTGCCTGTTGCAACGAGCAAAGGCTAAAGGAGAACTGGAAAATGTTCGTCACAATTATTGAGCATTGCCAAAAATGGTGCTAGATGTCATCAAACCAGTAAACGAACACCTCAGCAATGAAAAATTGTTGGAACGCTGTGTTGGTCGATATACCCAAAACTGCAACCAACTTATTTGGACAATAGCCCCAAAAACGATGAACAGCGGGGCCAAAATCGTTAGCATTGCAGTATATCTTGCAACATGTACATTCAACAATGGTTTCACCTCATCGCTGGAAGTCATGAATGTGTTAAGAATATCGTTCGGATCGGGAGCGCACTTGTACGCAGCGCAAGAAGACGAAACTTGCATAGCGAAAGCCGAACTGCAAGCGCAAGAACAGACGAAAGAAGGTTGAATACGGCGTCGGCAAGACAATGTAGAAGCCATGAATATTCCGTAAACAGTAAAAGACTTACACTATGGGCCTGGTATCGATGATTCCATGTTAGTTGACAAATTTAATGATTTATTCAGTCCTAAATTTTCAAACGCGTTTTTCTTAAAAACACGTTTTTCAAATCGGTACCCAAAATTTCTCGGAAACCAATTAACTGATTACCTTAATTCTTTTTGTGATTATTTTATATAACATTATCTAGTACTTGTCATAGGATTTTTCTTTTTCGTTACTTAGTTTTTGTTTTATAGCCAAAATAATATCTAATTTTTGGTCAAAAAATCACTATTCATGTTCAAACGTCCGCCATTTTGTCATTAATCGATATTTTCAAAATCGGCTATGACAAGTACTAGATTATAGTATCTAATTTAATAATTTTTTTCCATTTTTTTCTTCAGATAATTTTTGAACAAATGCCAGTGGGTACCGTTAACGCTGTTTTTTTTACAGCGCTCCAAGGATCATACAATATCCTTGTATATTTTTTATATTTTTAAATAAAAAAAAATTAAGCATACTTTTGAATGTGTATACTTTTAGATAATTAAACTCCCAATCCGATATTTCAAATAGTTTTCCTTAAAAAAATGCACAAAAATGACCGTTTTATCCGGCTCCTAGGTGTATATCTCCCCTTAAAGAAAATTGCGTTTGATTTCAAATTCGCTAAGTAAATTGGTACATTGTGCATTTTTTTTGTCACCCTTATGGGAAAACCCGTTAACTGGCGCCCGAGCTAAAAAACTATTCCCATGAGAACACAGTTATCCGTGCTACCCGAAGCATAATAGTTACGCGAACGTTTGAACAGCAATCTTTTCTGTAAATCCGCGGAGCAAGTCAATACCGCGCGAAACGACGTGTGTGAAAAGTGTCTTTGATAAAGGAAGTTCCAGCAAAGTGTGCGAAACGCCTATTCGAAAATTCGTAAGGATCAGCAGCAACGTGTGCGAAACGCCTACTCGAAAATTCGTAAGGATCAGCAGCAACGTGTGCGAATCGCCTATTCGAAAAATCGTAAGGATCAGCAGCAACGTGTGCGGAAGGCTTTATCAATAAAAGACGATATCACGAGGGCAAGGAGTATTCGTACCGCAGTAGGCAGCCTCCAAGCATCAACGGTCGGTGGCAAAAAGGAACAATACGGTGCTCTGCAATCAACAATGAATATATTAACTTGTATCATGTAAGTTTGCCTCTTTTCGACAATAACTGCCAACATTTTTCAAATATTTTTTATATTTCATTATTAATATTAAGAATTTTTCACATAAATAAAACATACAACTTGAAATTTGAAATTAAATTGATTATTGATTATTATTGTGATTATTTGAAAGTGAATTGATTATTGATTATTATTATTGTGATTATTGTGTAAACCGAGTTCAACTTGCGAGTGTTTCGTGTTTTCGTGCCTTGTTGTATCGTGATTTATAGAATTATTGAATTCCATTTCGCTTAAGATGGAAGAAGTTAAACAAACCCTTATTCAATTGACGGGTGCAATAAATGCACAAATCGAAATAAGTAAGAAACTTGAGAGTAGATTGAATACTCTTGAGCAAAACGCGAGATTCTATCCAACGAATTCTTCCTCGCAGAAAGAATCTGCCACACCTAAAACAGAGAAGGACCTTGAAGATATTAAAAGGTTACCTGATTGCGTGAGAGATCTGCAGGGATTTGAGGGAAATCCTGTGCAGTACGTATCCTGGGTGCATAGTGTTGAGACTATACTCAGTGATTACGAAATAGTGCGACATAAACCTATCTACCGGGCAATTCTACGTCACATCAGACAAAAAATAAGAGGCCCGGCGGATGCGGCTCTCATCTCATATAATATATTTGATGAGAGTTGGTTAAGCATCAAGAAGTGTCTTTCTTTACATTATGCCGATAAGCGTGATGTACGGACCTTAGAACATCAACTGCATTCTATGTCGCAGAAGCATAAAAGTGTTGACGAGTTTTACGCCGAAGTAAACCATCAACTGTCTCTTCTAATTAATAAAATCAAAACCGAAGATTATTCTCAAGAAACGGTGATTGCTTTAACTGAAAATTATCGAAATCGTGCGCTCAATGTTTTCATACGCGGTCTCAACGGAGATTTATCTCGAATGTTAATTGTGCAAAAACCCCAAACTCTTCCAGAGGCATACGGTTCTTGTTTAGAATTTCAGAATTTGAATTACAGAAGCTATCAAATTCATCAAAAATACGCGAATAACTCCATTTCGGCCCCAGTAAACCAATTTTTCTCTGCTAAAATTGATTCAAATAAATACGATCCCAATCTAGCTACGTATCCTCGTCTAAGAGCGCCTCTTCGTAACCAAGTTTATAACATTCCAAGGAATGCGCAGCAAAACGTACAAAACTCACCCCCGCCAAGACCTAGCTATCCAAAACCCGCTGTCCCGATGGATATTGATAAATCTGTACAAACCAAACAGGTGGATTACATGAATAGACCTCCTTACAATCAGGCTATAAAGCGCTCAAACGACTCCGTGGCTTATCCCAAAAAATCACAGCGGTTATTTAACTTAGAAACTGAAGAGCAATCAGCATGTAATGACTCATCTGAAATTTGTGATGACTTAGCTTCACAGAACTTATATAATGAAAACTATTTTGAGCAGTCTCAAAATCACGAGAATGTTGGGGACGATGATGGTGAGGTAAATTTTATGATGGACGCCTTTCCAGCGTACCATACTTAGAGTATGTCTTGCGTAATGGTCAGATACTAAAATTTTTGGTTGATACTGGCGCAAATAAAAACTTTATTTCTCCAGAATTTTCCTTTAATGCCAAATTGGTCGAAACTCCATTTAATATACAATCAGCAGCAGGTGAAATACTCATCACCAAAAAAGTTTCAGGTCAATTTTTCAAAAAAGCAGGGAATGATACGACTTTAAATTTTTACGTTCTACCAGGATTAAAATCGTTTGACGGTATAATTGGTGACGATACCCTCAAACAGCTAGACGCGATTATAGATAGGAAAAACAATATTTTACAAATATTTCCGAACATTAAAATACCTCTAAAAGCAAAAAGATCTAAACAAGTGAATAGTTTGGATGTTGTAAACAATCATTTAGATCAGCAGACTAAAGATAATTTGGACAAAATACTTAGGAAATATTCTGAAATTTTTGGACCGGTGACTGACGCTGAAACAGTGGAAACAAGCGTAAGGGCCGAGATAAAGACATCAACATCGGATCCCATCTACGTCAAGTCCTACCCATACCCTGTAAACTTGAGGAACGAGGTCGAAAAACAAATCGAAAAGATGCTACAGGATGGAATTATTCGCCCATCAAAGAGCCCTTATAATTCTCCAATATGGATCGTGCCCAAGAAACCCAATAAGTTGGGTGAAAAACAATATCGTCTAGTCGTCGATTTCAAAAGGCTTAACGCCGTCACTATATCGGATGCGTACCCAATACCCGATATTACCAATACATTAGCCAGCTTTGGGAAATCGAAGTTCTTCACTACTCTCGATCTTACTTCTGGGTTTCACCAAATCAGGATGAGAGAAAGCGACATTCAAAAAACTGCCTTCTCGACCGCAAACGGCAAATATGAATTCACGAAACTGCCTTTCGGTCTCAAAAACGCGCCAGCCATTTTTCAGCGCATGATTGATGATGTGTTGAAGCCGTTTGTTGGCAAAATTTGTTTCGTATACATCGACGACATAATTATCCTAGGGGAAACCGAGGTAGAACACCTTCGAAACCTTGAAACAATTCTTGAACAATTAAAAAAGTTAAATTTAAAGGTTAACTTAGAAAAATCTACTTTTCTCAAAAGTCAAGTTCAATTTTTAGGATACATTATTTCGGATGCAGGAATTCTTCCTGATCCAGAGAAAATTTTTGCTATTAGGAAAATGAAGCCTCCATCGAATTTAAAAGACTTAAAAGCCTTCCTGGGCATGGCGTCCTATTACAAGAAATTCATTAAAGATTTCGCAAAAATTGCGAAACCATTGACCAACCTTACTCGTGGTGAAAATGCGCAGGTTAGAGCCAACCAATCCAAACATAAAGATATCGAATTTGGCAATCCACAACTCAAAGCATTCAATACCTTGAAATCATTATTTACTTCTTCTGAAATACTGGCATTTCCAGACTTTGAAAAGCCATTTTTGCTTACAACTGACGCTTCAAGCCACGCAATTGGTGCCGTGTTGTCCCAAGGTGACATTGGGAAGGACAAACCAATAATCTATATATCTAGATCACTTAATAAGACGGAAGAGAGCTACGCCACCAACGAAAGAGCTCTTGGCGATAGTCTGGGCACTCGACAAATTAAGAACTTATCTGTACGGGGCAAAAAAGATTAAAATCTTGACTGATCACCAGCCGTTAACATTCGCTCTAAGCAACGCGAATCACAATGCAAAGCTGAAACGCTGGAAGGCCAGAATAGAAGAGTATAACTATGAATTAATTTATAGACCTGGCAAAAGTAACTGCGTAGCAGATGCTTTATCTAGGCTGCCACTCGAAATAAATATGCTGAATTCAAGCTCTTCAACTGCCCATAGTGCGTCCTAAGACAACACCGATCTTATTCCTTTCTGCAATGCCCCTATAAATGTTTTCAGGAAACAAATCATCCTATCTGAAGGCAAGGAAATAAATGCATATGAACAACCGCATGCAGGGTTCCATAGGCACTATATACGTTTAAATAAAATAACCAAGGAAGCATTAGTAAAAGTTCTAAAGGAAACACTTTCTCCTAACATTATAAACGGGATTAAGATTCCAGAACACTTCATACAGCTTTTGCAGGATGTTTATAAAGAACACTTTTCTAAATTCAAAATACGAATCACGCAGCGTGTGGCGGAGGACATAGCTCAAGAAGACAACCAGTTACGGATTATTCAACAGGAACATCGCAGAGCTCACAGGAACCATCGTGAGAATAAGGAGCAGATCCTGGAAAAGTACTACTTTCCGAAAATGACCAGCCTGATCCGCAAATATACAAAAAATTGCGAAGTCTGCAATACCAGCAAGTATGCCCGCCATCCATTCAAGCCGGAATTACAGGAAACACCCATCCCCGAATATCCGACAGAAATCCTACACATAGATATTTGAGAGATCATGGGGGAGAAATATATCACTTGTATCGACGAGTTCAGCAAATTCGCGAAATTTTTTCACTTAAAGGATAAATCTGCACTGCACCTACGAAAAAGATATTAAACGTTCTTCATTATTTCTCAGTCCCCAGAATTCTAACCTCCGATAACGAGGGTGGCTTTATTAGCCCAATAATTCACAACCTTTTGGAGGAATTGGGCATTACGGTATATCTAACACCACCACAAAAGAGTGAGGTAAATGGCACAATTGAAAGGCTTCATTCAACAATCCTCGAAATCGTAAGGTGTCTAATCAGAGAATACCCGCATCTTTCCGCAAAGGAAATTGTAAGCATTTCTGTCGACCGATACAATAGTTCGTTTCACTCCTTAACTGGAAAAAAACCGGTAGATATATTTTTTAATCGCTCTCAACGTATAAATTACCAGCTACTGCATAATTTCAAGGCCAAACTCAATGAAAATTTAAAAGAGGAAATCCTATGGAAACAAAAAAATCAATTGAAGAGCCACAACAGGAAAAGAACAAAGCCAAGAACATACGAACCTGGCGACGTAGTATATAAGATCGATAAACAGATTAAATCTAAGCATAAGCCTCTTTATAAGAAAGAAACAGTATCAAGGGATAACAAAGTCACGATAACTACTAACACTGGAAGGAAAGTCCATAAGTCCCATCTGAAAAATATTTCATCTTTTTCAGAGTAATCCTGGGCAGCGCTTGCGCTATTGTTGACATCTATGAATACAACGGTCCCATCATGACGATGAAATTAGGATTAGGGAAGATTACCAACGCCAATTTCAAAATCATTCATACTATCGACCTAAAGCAGTACGACGATATCCTGGGAAACATCGAACCTGTCATACAACACCGAATTAACAAAAGTAGCATTTTACGGCCACAGCTTTACCAGCAGCTATCTGTTATTTCAAGGCAATTGAATCAACTGAAAAGTAAAAGGAAACCAAAGCGCGCTATAAACTGGATTGGATCCACCTGGAAGTGGATCGCAGGGAATCCCGACGCTACCGACTGGGACGAAATAGTTAAATCTCAAAATAAGATCATAGAAAACAGCAACAGGCAATATAAAATTAACCAATATATTTCTAAAGTATCTACAGAGCTTGTAGATACCTACAACATGATAGTGGCAGATATTAATGCAAGGACCGACGCTAAATTCGAACAAGTACTGTTTAACAAGTTAACCATACTCAAGGACGAAATTGGGGAAATTGTTTTGGCAGTCCAGCTTGCGTCTAAAGGTATAGTGAATTCCAATCTTTTGGACAATGAGGAGATTAACATCCTTCTATCTCGTATGGAAACCCTTCCCTACCAAAATGAGATCAAAGCCATAGAATACGCAAAACCGATGGTTTTGGTAAAGGAATCTCTCCTCCTGTATGTCGTCTGCCTACCTACAACTGAAACTACGGAGTTTAACCATGTTTTGATCCGACCGACGATCCAAAATAATAAAATGATTCATGTCACTTACTCTAATCTCTTTTTAACGCGATCAGAAAAATTTGGCATAGTTGACAATTGTCTCAATATTCGTAATCTGACCATTTGCGAGAGACGTTCTCTTCAAGAACTTGGTGCAAACAATTGTCTCACACAAGTTTTGGATGGTCTCAACACTGATTGTGAGTATGAGTTTCACAATAAACCGATAGTCGAAATGATCGATTCAAATTCGGTATTTCTTACAAATTTCTATGGGAAAATCATTCATAGCAACTCATCAAAATTATTAAACGGTACCTTCTTAGTAAATTTCCAAAATGATTCGATCCAAATTAATGACACAATATACGCGAGCCTTGAAGTTAAAAAGTTCTATTCACTTCCTCCTGTCTTGAAAAATAACCTAAAAGGGTATTAAATTAAATCTGGAATATTTGCATAAATGAGATTTGGATAGTTTGGAAAAATTAAACAAAATCCAAGACGATAACGTGGTTTCTATTGCTTCTGATGCGGCAATCGTTATCTTGTTAATTACCTTGGCAGTAATATTCATTTATCTTTTTTATCAGAGCGGTATTAAGTTGAAATTACCAGAATCCAATCTGAGTTACACTTACCCTAATCCAATCAAATTATCCTTTTAATCTGTGAGACACAGATTTTAAGGAGGGAGGAGTTAACACGCTATTTTCAGCTTATATTGCATTTTCATACCTTGCACGTTCCCACACAATTATTTTCCCAGATTTTGCAGACAGGTGTAATGTTCTTTTGCAATCCGTGCACATGTCGCGTCGTCATCAAGAAGTTGAACTCGGGAGTCAGGTTAAATTTTGTAGATTCATGTAAATTGTTTACGTATGCTTTCGAAATGTTATAAAGAGGCAAATCATATTTCTTTTAAGTTAGTTATTGTCGACACGTCGTGAAATAAAAGATAATTAAAGAAAATTGCGTTTGATTTCAAATTCGCTAAGTAAATTGGTACATTGTGCATTTTTTTTTGTCACCCTATTGGGAAAACCCGTTAACTTCCATTCTGAGGGAATTCATTCCCAATAGTACCTGATTTGTACTTGATTAACCATGATACAATGAGAACAAGGTAGTCTATTCCGACTATCAAAATGCGTTCGTTCTGCGCTGGTGACAACTGTGAGTAATTTGCCTTTAAGCCAATGTAAAATTGGGCAACTTCAAGGATGGCGTTTGGGGTGTTAATGGAGGGATATTTTGATTTTAATGATGGGGTTTGAATGATTAGTATGTGCTTTTAAATGTCCTAGAAAATCTCAAGGAAAAAGCTATTGTACAAAGCACAATGATGAAAAACTCAATAGCTTATTTTTGGAAAAAAAATGTTAAATGCACTCACTTAAACGAATCATTTAGAGTGTTTTTATGGGTACGATGCTAGTTGTATGTACGTGCGATGTTGGGTTGCAGATTCATGTAGCTCGATAGATGCAAATGTGCATAGATGGAAATGTGCATTGAAAAATTATGATGTACTTGATAGATAATAATTATGTTAGTTGCGGTTGTTGGTCAGGTGCGTTTTGAAAATATTGGAACAGTTTGAAACAATGTTGGTATTTTGTTATTAGCATCGCACATTCGGGAAATGCTTTATTGAAAAAATTAAAAAAGTTGATGTTAAGATGGGGATTCTTCCAGCCCGGTAGGGTATTAGATGTAAATATGGATTGAGAAATAATGCTTCAGTGAGATATATATGTATTTGCGTATGCATATAAGACAATGCCACTGAGCTAATTGAGGATATAAGGTTGTTTAATTATGCGCAAAGTACATACATATGATTTAATTGTTGTTTAATAATTCTGTTGATTGCCGTTATTTGTGAGGTGCATTGTGAAGATATCGGTGCGGTAAGCAAATAGATTTGTATTTTGTTATTAACACCGCACAATATGGAAGCACTTTATTGGCACAGAAATAAGGATTTTAATGGCCGCCGAAAGGTAATTGTTGTGAGCGAAAAAATAATAAACTTGATGTTAAGAAGGGGATTTATGCAACCGGAGCGGGTAATAGATGTAAATATAGATTGAGAAATTATGCTTCAGTGAAATATATCTATGTATGTGCGTATGCATATAGGGCAATGCCAATGAGCTAATTGAAGATTTAATGTTTTTGAATTATGCGCAAAGTACCTACATATGATTAAATTGATGTATAACAATGATGTTGATTCAGGTTCTTTGCCAGGTGCATTTTCAAGATATCGGTACAGTTTGAAAATATATTTGCATTGTGTTCTTAACACCGCACAGTATGGATATGCTTTATTGACATATAAATAAGCATTTTAAGGGGCACCGAAAGGGAATTGATTGTGAGCGATAAAATAATAAATTTGATGTTAAG
Source organism: Nemotelus pantherinus (assembly GCA_963978885.1). NCBI lineage: Eukaryota > Metazoa > Arthropoda > Insecta > Diptera > Stratiomyidae > Nemotelus > Nemotelus pantherinus. Next base: position 96,974,417 of record OZ022263.1, on the reverse strand, counting down.
ATGCGGATTTATGCAACCCGAGAGGGTAATAGATGTAAATATGCATTGAGAAATTATGCTTCAGTGAGATATATGTGTATTTGCGTATGCATATAAGACAATGCCGATGAGCTAATTGAGGATTTAGGGTTGTTGAATTACGCGCAAAGCGTATACATATGATTTAATTGATGTATGATAATTATGTTGATTGACGTTATTTGTAAGGTGAATTTTGAAGATATTGGTAGTTTGAAAATATATTTGAATTGTGTTATTAACACCGCACATAATGGAAATGCTTTATTGACATAGAAATAAGCATTTGAATGGCCACCGGTGGAAATTGGATCATTGGCGCAGAAATTAATATTGTGAATAATATAGATTTATAACATCTGATTTGTTAGGCAACAGTCAGAGGAATATATGTTCACGAATCCAACAAAGTATTTGCTTGTTTAGTTGCGAATGCGAGCAACTGTTTACTTGTTTACTTGTCAATGGAATAATTTTTTTTCTTTAAAATTAAAGAGATCTGCCCTCATTTTAAAACGGTCTAGCAAACAAAGACACGTTTTATGTTTGTGAAGTGAAGAGAAAATGATCTTGCATGTTCCTGCATCATTTTCAACAACTTTCACGCAAAAAAAATTGTATACAAAAATTCGAATGACATTTCTCTCTCTAAATCTCCTCATTCTAAATCACGTCGGGTAGTGTGAACGCTTACCTGATTAACTTGACAGATTCTAAATCTACCTGATTTAGAAGTGTAGTGTGAACGGCATATTAGCTCTTAAGCGATCAGCTGATCGAAATCGCCTGATTTAGAGCCTAGTGTGAACGGGCTATTAAGAGCAAATATATATTAGCAGTCACAAGAAACATGACCAAAGAGAAATACAACACACCAACGATAGAAGCACATAAACCAAACCAAAACACAAAGTTAAATGAAACTTATATATGGAACAGCGAATTGATGGCTGACATTAAAAATTTAATAAATTTAAAATTTGAAACGGGGAAAACCACAAAGATAAACATAAAAAATAAACAAGTTACAGTTGAATGCAGTGATAATCCATCGGAATTATTTTCGTTACTGGAGAAGCTGACGTCACAAGTGGCAAGGAGAAATTGTCACGGTTATTTGAATTTTATTAAGTTTAAAAACAAAAAAAAAATCTCCTCCGTTTTCCAATAGAGAGGACGATGGAGATTTAGGCCGAATTAATCGCGAATTAAGAAATCGTAGTTATAGAAGCTATAAGTTAGACGTTAAGTATTAGAGTATTATTACTATTAAGATTAGACGTTAAGTGACCGGACACAACAATCTACGTTTCCGACGACGATCCACACGCATGCATCGAATAACTATATCTAGCATCAGTTTAACGTCGCTAACGACAATCACAGTCTGCCACCAAGGTCGACGTTTAGATATGTACGGCAGAGCGACGCACTGCTCAAGCCACTCGAAACGTCAACAACTGACCTAGGCCAATACGTGGCCTATATACAGCTGTCGAGCGAGCATTGAAATCACCGATCTCGTACATAGTTACATACGAGATCGTCGCAGGACACGCAGGATGACGGGTAGAACGCGGGAGACCTCAAACACGAAACGGACACATCGAATTAATGCGGAGACGCATCGAAAACGCACTAACCCGCACTAACCCGGTGTAAGAAATCGGCCCAGGACCGCGGACCAGCGATCATCCGACGAATGTACGTGGATATATTCGATAGTTTGATATCGTACAGAAGACAAACGTAGTAAATTCTTACCTGATGCGGTTGAATGTTGACGCATAAATACCAGCCGTCGATTTTTGTATTCTTGGGCAGTTCTCCGTCTTGTTTGTCAGTGTTTATGTACCCACAAGTTGACAGTGCAAAATGTCAGCTGACGGCTGCCAGATGATTTCGGCTGAGGGGAAAGTCATCTGCCCCAAAGTAAGGAATTTGAGTCAAATGGCATTTCGAGTGGAATCGAACCAGTTGGAGTGGTTTAAACGGATTTGGGACAGTCCCGGTACGTGAAAATTTTCCTGCGATCAAACAAAGTGAAGAATCGCTCTCTTTTGAATCGACAGGGTAAGAACACAGACGAATTTATGGAGTGCTAGCCGGAATTTTAAAACTGATTTGTTCTTTTCCTATTTGGTTCTGAGGAATTTTGAGGTCAAGAAGGCAGTGGATTAAGACGAACAGAATTCAAACGAATTGATAGCGTTTTTTTGGCGGCTACTATCGGTGGAATTAGTCGAGAAGATAACGAGCGAATTCAGAGCACTGTGCTGGCAGAAAATATCTTGTCGACGGCAGATTGCGATATTGGAGAAGCGTCGATACGGCATCAGAAATAACGTTCGAGTTGAAATGTAACGTTCGAGTCAAATTTGTGAACTAGGAGGCGTGAGCGAGAACGGAAACATATTATATATAAATAAATTTTTTATAATTTATTTTTTACTAATTTTTAATTACTTAATTTGAATTTTATTAGTTTATAAAATTCTCGTTTACTTGAAGTTTTTTCAAGATCGAATTCGGATTTCGGTGGTTAGCGAAATTACAGGCAATAACCAACGAACAAAGGAGGAAGCGAAGGCACTTCGTAACAGACTCATTCTGGCAATGGGTTCATTGAAAGAAAAAGTCGAGGAATCGAGCGAGGGAAAAGCGGTAGCAATTTCTCCACCAGCGAGGGTCACAAGTCTAGCAGAAGTTGCCAAGTGGGGGCTTAAGTTCAGTGGCGATTCAACAGGTTCAATTAAGGCCTTCTTAGAGCGGGTCGAAGAGCTACGTCAGGCACGAGGGCTTATCAAATCTCAGCTTTTCAGGGCAGCAGTCGATCTCTTCGATGGACGGGCGTTGATTTGGTTTAGGGCCAACCGCAACCTTGTTTAGAGCTGGGCCGCGTTAGTAGAAGAGTTGAGGGCAGAATTCTTGCCCTCAGACTATGAAGATCGCCTCTGGGAGGAAATCCGAAGACGGACTCAAGGGGAAAACGAGTCGATGGAGGTTTACGTGGCGATAACGGAGCACCTTTTTAGTAGGCTAAAGAAGAGTTGCTCCGAGGAAGAAAAAGTTCGGACCTTGAGAAGGAATATCGCTCCCTTCTATCAACAGCAGCTTTGTCTGACGCCAGTCGCGTCAATATCCGAATTGGTCAGAATGGGGCGCACGTAAGACGCTACGAGGGCTTCAGTAGCGACGTTCGTACCCCCGACTACACGATCAAGAAGGTGTTTCGAGCCAGTTTTGGCATATGTGAGTGCGGAGCCTACAGCGCAGGTGGCGATGATGTCTGGGGGCAGTCGCATGCGATGTTGGAACTGCCGCAAAGAAGGTCACGTATCAGGAGAGTGCTCCGAGTCCAGGCGATGTTAAGGCTGTGATCGTCAGGGGGTCATGCGTGATTCATGCCCATCATGCCAAGTGAGAGCTAGTGGGCCGGAAAATCGTGCTCGACAAGATACGCAGGGATCGGGAAACGATCGTCGTGCTCGTTAAACGGCCGAGCAAACACGATATCAAGGCCGGAACGGAGGAGTCATCAGCCGAACATAGACTATGCGTTGGTGGAAGATAATCCCGACAGTCGACCGCACTTACAAGTGGAGATCGAAGGTACGATTTTGGAGGGACTGTTAAATTCAGGGGCAAGTCGTACGATTCTGGGAGGGAAAGGGTGGACATAAAGGTAACAAAATACAGCAAAGATATACTTAAAAGAAACCGATGAAATATTTAACATGCTAGGAAAAAACGAATTCAAAGACATATTCAATCGATTACAACAGTGTGTTCAATTAAAAGGTAAAAAACTCTAAGAATTATAATATACAAACCTCCCAAAAGAATAACAGACAAAATAATACAATTTAAATTGATAAATGATTACCATACAACACCCATAGGAGGACATTTAGGTGAGAGAAAAACGACATTAAAACTCAAACAGAAATACATGTGGAAAAATATGAACAAAATGATAAAAACATTTATTAACAAACTTGTGCTAAAAATAAACAGACAAAACATATAAAAGAAAACCAAATTGTAACAGACACATCAGCTAACACGTTCGAAACAATCGTTATAGACACAGTAGGGCCACTTAGGTTGAGCAACAATTATAGATATATACTCACAATGCAGTGCGAATTATCAAAATATGCTATTGAATCAAAAGACGCTAAAACTATCGTGAAAACAATGATTGAACATTTAGTATTAAAACACGACCTTTTCTCAAAACTGAAGTCAGATAATGGAACTGAATTCACGAATGAGCTAATGGCAAACATTTGTAGTATGTTAAAAATAGAACAAGTTTTTTCAACACTTTATCACCACGAAACACTCAGAACAGTGGAACGTAACCACAGAGTATTAAACGAATATTTATTGAACTTTAACAATAATTATGAATGGGATAAATGGGTACCTTACTATACTTTTGCAAACAACACTAGCCCCCACGTAGACACACAATATTCTCCATACGAACTAGTATATGGCAGATTACCCCATCTACTTAAAGACATAGTAGAAAAAGACGAACCGATAAACAATATAAATAATTATGCAAGTGAACTAAAACTCAGGCTAAAGAATAGTATTAATCTAGCACGAAAAATGATCAATCGAGTGAAACAAGAAAGAAAAACTAAACTAGACAATTTTGCAAAACCATCAAACTTCAAAGTAGGAGATTTAGTACTAGTAAGCAATATGAATAAAAAGAAATTACAAAACACATACCACGAACCATACGAAATAAAATTCAGAAATGGCGTAAATTCAGATATCTTAATAAACAACAAATTTAACAGATATCACAATAATTTGTTTAAGTTATACAAGCCACAGACAAGAATCATAATGTAAACTATAAGCATACAAATAAATATTTCCACAACATAAATAGAATCAAACAATATGTACACCATAAGATAAAATTAAGTCAAAATAAAAACTACAAAAAGCATCAAGAAAAGAAATATATATATGAAATTGCGATTAACAGAAAATGAATTAAATAGAATTAAGTCAGAACAAAACTAAGTATAGCATCAACACGAAAAAGTTATATGAAATTGTAATGTGCGAACATAAAAATTAAAATAAAAATTTTCTTTTTCATACAAAAGAAATTTTTTTCCCAAAGAGAGAGTGTTGTATACACTACAATTGTTGGGATGGACGTTCACAACTCTATTCTAAGTTCTAATGATTTACGCACGAAACACGATGGTTTTAACTACCAAAAGAAACTACTATATTCCAGTACCAAACTTATAAATCTAACATGAATCAAAAACGTGAGCATCGAATTTAACCTGACGTGACTGCTGCGGTTGCTGCTCTACCAGTGAGTCGTCACACACACACCCTTTTCATCCTTCCTTCTTCGAAATCTCTTCTTTCTCGGTTTTCGTTCGCCCTGCTGCTTCTACCGACCCTAGCGCATCTCTTGGTGAACACTGTCGTTTTTCCTTGTAGCCGCCATACTACTCCCCTCCAAGTGTCTGCAAGGTGTTAGCTGCGGACACTTTTGTATTTGTGACGCTCCTCTGTATACTCGAGGCGTTTCCTGTTCATTGTCCCGTATTAAAAATGCTGGTTTCAACCGATCTGCTGGTACCAAAACTTCTTTTTCCTTGTAGCCGCCACACAATCATATAAACAATGGCTATTCGACCCTGACGAGTGGCCACTGCTCAGATCTCACATGGTAACGGACGTTCACAATAGTTTTCCAGAAACCAGATCAGGAGGCTTCGAGAACCCGAGACACAACTATAAATACCGCCGCGAGAGGAGCTGGCAGTCAGTTAGTAGACAGCGTATACAGTGAAAAGGCTGTTACTGTGAAAAGTAAAACAGTGAATTAAGTATCCGGGAGCGATTAATTAAAAGCGAAAAAGTGTTAAATTGTAGCACGAAATTATAATAGTGCGATCGTAAAGTGTAAACGATTTAGTGGTTATAATTACTTGATAAAGAAATAAAAATGTAATTAGTGTTGATAGAGAAAACTGTTTTATTTCACGAATGTGAAGAATATCGAATCCACGAAAGGTGTTTTAACGGTAAAACACAACAATATATTGTCATGGTTGCCAGCATTGTACCAGGTTTTGTTTTAATAATAATAAAAAAAAGAATCTCCACCGACCTTGGGCAGCAAGGTCAATTGAGGTTGAGTGGCATTCACCGAGGAATTAACTATCTGTTCCGGACTGAAACAGTAAAAAAAACTGATTGCTGGTTGACAAAGAACTTTATTTGCAACTGGTCTACGTTTTATAGTAACAAAATGCTTTTTCTACATTAATTGATTGTGTACTTATTGAACTTATGTCTGTTTACATTTACCGCTTGCAGAATTGTTGACATGATTAACTCAACTCTAGATACATCACAGTATGTATGCACAAATGAATTTAGGTTACCTGCTTAAGCATGAGACATAAATGTAGGTCATTGTTATTGTACTCGCACATTGCATGATTGCAAGCATGCATAAACAATGTTGATGCAGGTAAGTAATATTATTGACGACGGTAAGTGATTGTTGAGCATGACCATGCACATATCCGCCCTCTATGAACCAGTCCGGTTCTTAACACATTGTTTCACTTCTTGCTTCATACCATCTACTTTCCCGTGAATGTGGTGAAATCTTCAAAACCGCTTCTCCACGTCGTTTCTTGAAGATGATGATGTATGCCAGAATATCACTGCAAGAGATAATGATAGAAATGCTAATACTGATACTATGATGCCCGATTTTCTTCCAGCTGATCGAATCTTGTTTATGAATAATTTCTTCTTCTTCCTGAACGTAGGATGAAAATTATTCAGAAGCTTTGATGATGGATGGCGTGACTAACTCCTTCGCCTTTCTTTCGTGTACTTCTGTATTGCTGGTCGCCGAAATGTGCTTGACATATGCGCTGAAATTTGCGGATTGCAGTCCTGCTTGTTCCGTAACTAGAATGAACTCCCTTGTTGATAAACTGCAATCACGCCATTCAAGACGATATTCTCCCTAACTCCATGACATAATGTCTGGCAATGTGTTGACTGTGGTGCTACAAACATCCATGTATTGTTAGCTAACAGTCTTTTTCATACAATTTCCTTGAGTTCAAATGAATGAACTGGGCATTCTCCCTTTCCGAATGCATGATATATTTCATTTATTATGCAATTGGGTCTTTTGCTCACATCATTCAAAGTATCAATACTTGCTAGATATCGTTGCTCGATCAATTGCAGAATACTTGTATCTGATATCTCGAAATACAGTTGTAGATTATAATTGACTCCCAGAATTGTGGTTGGAATGTCGAGAGCTCGGAAAATTCCATCTTCAATATGTTCTGGTACGGGGGTTACCTTTATCAGTTCGTATTTGCGCTGATCGATAATCGGAAGAAAGCCTTTGAGTTTGATTCCCACGTCATCGGTTTGAATTTGTATTGGCTCGGAAAATCGCAGAATAATTTCCAGGTGTTTAGGCAACATGGTTTGAGTACGATTGATGTCTGCGGTTACACCGCTGAGATTTATACATTCCCAAAATGCTGTTTTGGATCGCACAGTAGTAAGAATGTTGGTATATTTGTTAAAGACTTCTTGAACAAAATTTAGAGTTCTTTTATAAGCCGCGATGAAGTTTATGTTGATTGTGTTATGATCAATTGTTCGATACCAAACGCTAAACTTGTTAATACGATCCAATCCTAACTGTAGTTGTGTCCTAAATCGTTCCAACTGTCGGTTGATCCGTCCATTAGTGCTGTTAAGTGTTTTCATCGTTTTAAGCATCAATCTGCTTTGCATGTCCATGGTATGAATGAGGTTTACTAGGTTTCCAGATAACTCATTTATATCCTTATATACTTCATCGTTAATTCCGAATACAGCAGTGAGAAATTTTCCAAAAAGTCCTCGTCGATTCCTCACTCGCAAAAGCTGTAACGTGTCATGTTTGTGATTCACTTCCTCCTTAAGTTCATTTACGTGCTGTATAAGATCCTTGCAGTTGATTTCAGATGATACGCGGTTGCCGGTTTCACAAAGCGCACTAATATTATTCACAACAGCTGCTATATTTCTTCTGTCTTCATTGCTCCAAGGAATATTGAGATTTACTTGCAAAGCTCCTCTTTGCAAATTCGCAACTCCCAAGTGTTCTACGTACAGTCCATTCGATAAGGGAGAGACCTTGACTCCACATAGCACTATGGGCACGAAACAACAAATCATTAATGTCGATATTACTAGGTGATTTGGTAAGATGCTGGCAGTGCCTCCTCTCCGAGCTTGTGCCGGTTTGTCTAATTTTGTTCGTTTGGCTTGTGTCTCAAAGAACTGCTGCCACCGAATGTTAACTGGAGCTATTTTTACATTTCTCCTCTTCGTCGCTATTGTTGTAGAGACTAAGCTTTTTGTTTGTGGCTCTGAAATACTGCTCGCTTCTACCGGATGGGAATTTTCAAATGGCAAACGACAAATTTTGGTAATTGGACGCTTCGTTACTCGATCGTGCATTTTAACAGATACAACCCGGACAATTCCATCAGCTCCTGGATGAACCTCAACTATCCTTGCTAATGGCCACTTGGTAGATGGGAAGTTATCGTGTTTCATCAGAACTAAGTCATCTGTATTCAGATTTGCTCGCTGTTTAGTTAGTCCATTTAGGTCGTAGATGTAAACGATTCAAATATTCCAGCCTCCATTGATGCCAAAAATGTTTTCTCATTTGTTGGACAAGTTTCCATTTTCGTCCAATTGATTCCTCAGATATAGGTTCTGGTATTTCAAATAGGTTGCTGCCAGTCAAAAAATGACCTGGTGTAATGGCTGTGAGATCTGCTGGATCGTTGCTGACTTCACACAATGTTCGTGAATTTAGGCAAGCCTCTATCTGCGTCAACAGAGTGTACATATCTTCAATGTTTAATAACTGCTCGCCTATGCTTTTGATTAAGTGTCTCTTGACCGTTTTCACTCCGGCTTCCCACAATCCATCAAAATGTGGACTTCGAGGAGGAATAAACTTCCATTGTATGCCATCAACTGCTAATTGCTCCATACCCTTTGTTGTAATATAAGTAAAAGCACTTTTCAACTGTTTGTTGGCTCCCACAAATTGTGACATTTTCCCCGTCGAGCGATGAACCTTCGAATTGCAGTGATGCATGCTGTGGCTGTTAGCTCACTCACTAGTTCTAGTTCCAAGTGAAAAGCTTTCGTAGACATGCATACAAATACTGCAATATACGCTTTAGCGGTTTTTGCTCCACGGCCACTACTCCATTTTATTGAGATTGGCCCGGCATAATCAAGTCCTGTTTGTGCGAAGGGTTTCTGAGTCTCGAATCTGGGAGGCGGTAATTGCCCCATTAACTGCTGATTTGGACTCGCATTAACTTTGTAACACGTTATGCACTCTCGCAGAACTTTCTTAATCACCGATTGTGAATTTAAGATCCAATATTTTTGCCTTGTGGTAGCGGAGACCAACTGGTTACCACCATGTAAAGTTTGTTTATGACAGTGGTTGATGATTAATTTGGCCAATGATCCCTTTGGAATTATAGCCGGATGTTTAGCAGCTTCAGATATAGGTGCATGCTGTTATCTTTCGCTTACCTTGAGGAGCCCCTCCTGTCAGTAGGATTGCGTGTGTTATTTGTGAAACGTCTGCAGAGTGCAACGACCCTTAACAACTTATTAAACGATGAATATTGCGCGAGTATTTCTGGTTCAGGTGTCGGTGTTACAGATACTATTGCCACTGACCGCTGTTCAACGTCCATAATCTTTTCTTGCTCTGGGCTTAATGCGCTGTCTGATAGGTTAAATTTATTTCCCATCAACCACTGCGGGCCTTTCCACCATAAAGAAGCCTTGAGCAACTTTTCTGGTAACATGCCTCTTGAGGCAATATCAGCAGGATTTTCCTTTGTTGACACATGATTCCATTGATTGGGTGAAGATTCCTGATGAATTTGGCTTATTCGGTTTGCGACGAATACCTTCCAATTTATCGCAGGCTTTTGAATCCACGACAAAACTATAGATCAGGGGTTTTCCCAGGCATTTTTCTTGGGGGGTGTGCTCAGAATTTTAGGAGGGGTGTCCCTTTGGAACAAAGGACACAAAGGTTTCTTTATGTAGGAAAATTGTCCATGTTAGGGGGGTGTATGCACTTTCCAGGGGGGGTATTAGGGGGGTGTTAGGTGGGTGTAGGAAAATCTCTGACTATAGATGAATCGGTCCAGAAAAATGTTTTAACATGATTCCACTCGTAAGCCTGCTTTATTTGCTTTATTGTTTCTATCAACAAAACTGCGCTGCACAATTCCAACCGAGGTATAGATATCACCTTAATTGGTGCAACTCTGGATTTTGCGCTCAATAGATAAGTTGCGCTCAATAGATAAGTTGTTTCTACACGAATATATATCAGTGCTGCCATTTTAGCATTTTGAATGCTAGATCTGGCATTATTTTTTCCAAAACGGCATTAGAAATTCGGAGCTAGCATCTAGCATTATTTTTAGCATTTAAATTTAGACTTCGGAATAACTTGACACTCATCTATTTCCAATCTTGCCCATCACCATCACAGCGTGCTTTCAGTCGCGTTCATGGACTGAAACTTCCTGAATCATGTGGTGGGGAAAATTCATAAAAAGTACAAGGACAATCTCATGGCATTTCTTTAGAAGTGACAACCAGAAATAACAGCTGCCTGATTTTGAAATAATCGTAGTGATTATAAAGTTATCTTAAGCAGTAATAGAGTATCCCCACAAAAATATTCAGCTTTCATAATAACATTGCGCGAAAAATATTTTCCTTGCGGCGCATTTTAAAAATATGTATTCGCACCACACCGTTTGACACTTTTCAGGATCTGGCACTAGCTCAGATTCAATTGAAATATCATGCTGTTTCATAAAAGATTTCAGTATTCAGTCAAACAGCGTACAAAAACGACTTCATGGCAATGCATAGAGGACGCGAACAGACCTAACATTTGAAAACATGATGTAATCCTGCCTCATTTCAACAAATATGCGCTTTTAGGCTACCAACGATTTCGCCGCAGACCAAAAGCACATTAGAACTAGTACTACACCTTTGTGCTTTCAAGAGAACAAAGGATATATATAGTCGATCTTCTGTTCTTTGTCTACGGTTCCCAAGAAATTCCAGTGCTAATGACAAGTGCTATTAATGTTGCAGAAAGCGAAATATTAAATGAAATAAAATGCAAAGTTAGATATGTATTCCAGTATTAAGGCAATTTTTGATTGCATTATTCAGGTTTCTCGTTCCATTAAATCGTGATGATGCTAAAAATTAGTGATGTGGTCCCATCCACTTCAGACTCCCAGGAGCCCTGAATTCAAGTTTACCAAAGTATATGCATTCTATGCTATATATATTATTTCCTGAATAATGTGAACCAATTGATTTGTTAGGGCAAGCAATCACATGGATAACGACGGAGAACAAATTTTCTCATCCGAAACTAATACTTTTTCTTCAATTAAAAATAAATAATTGTTGTTGTTTTGATTGTGAGATTCCAAATTATATTTTGAAAAATATAGGTAGTTCGTGATTAGTTATGCTATTTTTTGCCGTGAGGTGGCTATTTAGTTGTCAACAGGCGGTTTTTATTTTTTCATGGTTATGTTGAATGTTTTTGTAGGAAGGAAATTAGAAATAGCCCTCATAATGTGTAAAAAGTTGAAAGAGGTAATTTTTTTTTAGTTGTTTTTATATTTTCTAGCGATTGTGGTAGTTTAAACTCGTTGTTTTCTCCCTTTAGTATCAACTGTTTGAAATTTGAAAACTGCATACAATTTTACAGGTTACAATCTGCTCGTATGAACGAAGATAGCGTTCCATTTGCGATCTACTCCCAAGTACTTGGCGGTAATAATTAGTCAAAATGGAAGTCGGCAACTATATAAATATATGTTTATTTTAATCCAATAAGAAAGCATTATTTAGCATTATTATTTTACAGGATTTAGCATTATATAGCATTAAATAAAATTGAATTTAGCATTATTCCAAAAAAATAAATGGCAGCACTGATATATATGGTTGCTGCATACGCTTGATTCGATGCATCACAAAATCCATGTAACTATTATATGTGCAGTATTACATTCAATCCAACGAAGGATTCGTATTTTTTCCAATAACTGTAGTTGGTGCTGTGTATCATCATTAATGAAGAGGCACTGCCAGTATTGGATGCCCGCAAGGGTGTAATCAGGTACGTAATCAAGAACTGGATGTTGAATCCCTTTCTGTTGATGGGGTTAGCATCGGTACTACCTCCGAGTTGGGTGGCTGCCTGGACCTCATGACTCTGGATGCAGAGCAAGGGGTTGGATGTCCGAGGAGGATCTCGACCTAACCCTTATCAACTAAAGCATGATGATGAAGGTACTGCTGGTGAACTTACACCATTCCATAGCAGCATCAGCTGTTCGGCTGCTCCGCTTGTCCAAGACAGAGGAGGAGCTAATCCTAATCCAAGAACCATGGGTTGCCAAAAATCGGGTTTGCGGGTTACGTACCAATGGATACAGTCTGATAGCACCTGACGGCTTGCACAAGCCACGTGTCTGTATTCTTGCCAAGAAAACCATCAACGTCCTTGTACTGCACAATTTCTGTGACAAGGATAACATGGCTGTCGCAGTGGAAATCGATTAGAGATCATACTGGTTTGTTTCTTGCCACATGGCACACGATCATGGCGATAGCTCACCTTGCGACATTGTCAAGGGTGTTGCGGCTGAAGCCATGAAAATTGGGGTGCCTCTTTTTCTAGTGGCTGATATTAATGCGCATAATGAAGTATGGGGTAGCTCCAACACAAATGGCCGTGGTGAGGAACTTTTTGACTTCATCCTTGCCCACGACCTTTTCATCGCCAACACTGGCAGTGAACCAACCTTCCTTACCTCAAATCGTAGGGAGGTTCTTGACGTTACCTTGATCAGTGGGCGGCACTTACATTTGCTCCGTTACTGGAGGGTTCTACAGGAGAGCTCTTACACTGACCATAGGTACATTTCGTTCAACGTGGCTGGCCGCAGCTGTGATGTGCAGGTAGCCTTTCTTAACAGAAAAAGGACGGACTGGAACTTATTCAAAGTTCTGGTCCGAATTCTGGTCTGGTCACACCTCAGGGTGGGGTCCTCTCTCCTCTACTGTGGAACATTACGGTGAATACTCTTTTGACGAAACTGGACTGTGCCGGCTACAAAGTGATTGCTTATGCGGACGACATAGCAGTGGCAGTGTCGGAAAAGTATATGGAAAATGCTCCTAAAAGCATTGACTGCTTCCATGAATTAGATCAGGCGGTTGACACCCTCAGTTCTCTTAATTCCGCGTCTAGGGCAGCGTGTAAAAAACCCACAGTCAGGGGGAATCCCAAGCCTCCTTCGTGGAATATGGAGATCCACACCCTGCGAAGAGAGTGTAGGAGGGAGTTCAACAGCTCGAAAAGGTCTAATGATTGGTCGATGTACAAAAGGAAGCTCAGGGCTTTTAAGTATGCCGTACACAAGGCGAACGTAGAGAGTCTCAGCGAGGCAAATCGCCTTTGCAAGGTCTTAAGCACGACACCGAAGGCTATGGGGTGTATCATGAACCCTGAGGGCATTTGGACTAGTTCGAGCGCAGATCCACTAAACGTTATTATGGATCCACATTTTCCGGGCAATTATTCAATTCATTCCAAGCCGTACAGAATATCAAATTCTCAACTGAGGCGAGCTATCAACTCCCTTGAGCCGTTTAAATCTTCGGGGCCTGATGGCGTCCTTGCGGCTGACATTCAGCAGTCCATGGAAGTATCGCTACCATGGCTCAGAGAGACCTTTAAAGCTTGTCTACGCTTCTCGTATGTTCCCTCCAGCTGGCGGGAAACTAGAGTTGTGTTTATCGCTAAAAAGTTTCGCATGTTAAGCCGAAGGACTATCGACCAATAAGTCTTAACTCTGTCTTGCTTAAGATTTTGGAAAGCACCATTGATTACCATAAAAAAAAATCAATAGATCCTGTGTTGATCTCGCAGTCACAGCACGCCTATACCAGAGGTAAGTCGGTTGAGACTGCTCTTCACGTCCTCACTGAGCAAGTTGAGAAATGTCTTGCTCTAAAGGAATATACAATTGCCGCCTTCTTGGACATTGAGGGAGCCTTCAACAACGTAAAGTGTAAAGCAATTGTTGAGGCACTCTCGGTGCTACACGTGGATGAGCAGCTGATTGCTTTTATTGTGCAGCTTCTTAAAAGTAGAGTGGTAATCTCTTCCCTGGGGAATGTCAGCGTAAGACGAGAAGTCAGTACGGGCACACCTCAGGGTGGGGTCCTCTCTCCCCTACTGTGGAACATTACGGTGAATACTCTCTTGACGAAACTGGACTGTGCCGGCTGCAAAGTGATTGCTTATGCGGACGACATAGCTGTGGCAGTGTCGGAAAAGTATTTATCTACTCTATCGGAGAGGTTAAATCACTCTCTTGACATTATTTCACGTTGGAGTCATTAGTGCGGCTTGAATGTGAATCCTAGCAAAACGGAGCTAGTACTGTTTACAAGGAAGTATAAAATTCTCTTATTTGAGTTACCCAAACTTAATGGGGTATCCATTGAACTGAGCCAGAAGGTCAAGTACTTAGGGCTTATCCTTGACTCGAAGTTACTATGGACCTACAATGTCGCAGAAAGAGCACGGAAGGCTTTCAATGCACTTTACTGCTGTAAAAGAGCCATAGGAGCGAATCGGGGATTACAGCCTCGTACTGTTGCTTGGCTTTATATTGCTGTGGTTGAGCCAATTCTGTTGTTTAGGGTAGCGTTCTGGTGGCAGGCTGCTCTAAAGGCTACCTGTAAACGGCAGCTTGAAAAAGTGCGGAGGATAGCTACACTGCTGGTAACTGGAGCGCCCCGATCCACTCCTACTAAGGCACTTTTCATGCTGCTTCATTGGCTGCCAACCAAACTACTTATCTTACAGCAAGCCAACCTTGCTGCTGTGAGACTTAATTGCATCTCTGCATGGAATAGAACAGAAGTCGGCCATGCGAGGATTTTGGCCGAGGGAGTTCCTGCTCCAGCGGGTGTTGCCTATATCACTCCGCAATGCCTACTAGATCTGGAGCTCACAACTCGCATTCCTGGTAGGGATGAATGGCGTGATGGCGTCACCCTCGAAAGTGGGCTTATCAATGTGTACACCGACGGCTCAAAGCTTAACAATAGATTCGGGTGTGGTGTATACAGTGAGGTAGTAGAAATGGAGTGGACATGCCCATGAGATTTACATTGAAGGGGATGGTAGTAATTTTTTCTCTGCGCATTGTCAAATCGGTTCAAGTCCAAGTAGTTCCCCTCCAATTTGACAATGAGAGCGAAATGGCGTAAAGGCAGCTTTCACATGCTTTGTGCGCGAAAGGATTGAAGGGGCTAATGGTGGAAAGTTATACCGTACGTGTCCAGGGGCTGGGTGTATACTCGGATGAGCTGAATCTCAAACTGTCCCTCCGTTTGCCAGACCACTGTAGTGTCTTTCAGGCAGAGGTTGCGGCTATTTTACTGGCTATCGATTGGATTCTGTGTAATCGAATATTCGGGGTCAATATTGGTATTTTCACAGAAAGCCAAGCGGCTTTTAAGTCCCTTGCTGGTCCTTGTACAGTGTCCATCATTGTTGCTGAATGCCGTGCATCTCTTAGGGAGATATCGAGACATTCGGTTGTTCAATTGATTTGGGTACCTGGACATGGGGTTTTCAGGGCAACTGTGAGGCCAATGAGCTGGCAAAGCTTGGAACCTTGTAACCGGAGGTCTCTTGCTCCTCAATAGGAATACCGATGACATCGGTGAAATTGGCCATCAGGCAAAAATATCTTGAGAACGCTAAGAAGTCCTGGGCAGAGGAATCATACTGTGCGATAGCAAGGCAGTCCTGGTTATCCATGGATGCGCATCGCACCAGACAGATTTTAGCCTTAACTCGAAGCGCTCTGCGTTGCACTGTCGACGTTCTAACTGGCCACTGCCTCAAAAGGCGGCACGCGCAACGACCGGGCGTAGAGTTTAACGTTTTCTGTCGGAGTTGTGGCTCTGAGGACGAGGAGGAATCCGTCCTCCATCTCATGTGCCAGTGCCCGGCTTTGGCAAGGAGAAGGTTGGCGGCACTTGGTGCACCCTTTCTCTCAAACCTAACGGAACTGTCCCTGGTCAATTTAAAGGCGATAGTCCGGTTTATCAAAGGGAGCAGATGGTTTCCTGATTTTAGTGAGTAGGAGATAGTCACTAATTTATTATGGCATCACAACGGGCCTCTCTTGTCCCTATGTGTGCTGGTCGGCAGGTCTCTGTGGATCGGCAGCCATTTCGACCTAACCTAACCTAACATTCTCTTTCTCTTTAAAAGCATGTGGATGTTTCTTCGTCTCTCAAAAACCGACAACTGACACTTTTCATGAATTTCCCCCACTACATGATTCAGGAAAATTCAGTAAAATTCAGTGACAGTACGCGAACTTACCTATTATCCACATATTTAATATCCATATAGTTTTAAGTTCTATTCATATGTATGTCAGTGGCGGCTCGTGTCTTTAAGACTCGGGGAAGCAGATATATTTTTGCATAGTTTTCCAGAATAAACAAGTAGGAATTTCAGCGCAGCAAATACATCAAAAGTTGCATTCAATTTCGAATTGTTTGACTCAGTGACTTTTCTACTCATTATCATCATCAATCTCAGTAATATTTAAATGATGCAAGATTACAAATTACAATGCAAGATATTGCAAATTAGAACTATTTTTTTTTAATAAAAAGTGAAAATTAGTGGTCCTGGTCACCACGAATCTATAAAGTGCTTTTATCTATTCAAATAGTCTAAGAGAAAAATATACCGCAGTAGATATTCTATGGTGAAATTCAATTTTCAAGACAAAATGAATTAAACCATCGGCAAACAACGTGAAAATAATTCCTCACCCATACAAGGTGGGGTTAGATTTACCTCATAAAGCATTTTATCTATTCTGTATATACATATATTAAACAGAACGTGCTCGAATATTTCTTTTATACTTTGTATCAACAAGCAATAATAAAACACAAAGCATTTATTTTAAAAAAATACTTTCATACCCCTTCCATAAAATCAGCTTCATGTCTTTAAGATTTAGGGTTGAAATAACCTCACGTTGTATGCCGAACGTTAATACTCTTGTACTATGTAAGTGAAAAGCCACCGTTTTTCTTTAATCATTACAATACTAACTTACGCACTTTCAGCACAAACAAACAAACAGACAAATCAGAAGAATTTCAATCTACAGCAAACATTAAACTCTTGAACTCAGTAATAAATCCATTACAGAAACGAAACATACAAATAATATCTTATGTTAAACAACGAATTCATTACAGTATTCATACATACAAATAACATCCTAAACTCTGTCACCCAAAGCATACCAGCTCCAAGTTCTGTAGCGAAATAGAAACCAAACAGAGTACGCTACAAATCGTGCCGCGTCCATTCACAAATATTTCTGGGCCATTTAGCGGCTGAATAAGCGAAGGGTTTTTGATTTTCTCTACTCAGGAAGACGCGGTGAGCTGAGCAGCGTCCGCGCTGCTATTCGGGAACATTCATTGCAAAGTGTTTACGACCATCGATTGCGTGATGCTTCCAATGGGGTGTATGCACACATCATGATACGTGCATTGAGGCAAGATCACTTTAGTGTTCTGTGTAGCATATTACAATACGCTGCAATGAACTGAGCGTTCTGGCTTACAATGGCACGAGATGCTTGAGGTTTTCACTCAAACGCAAAATATCCTATCGCGTTGCTGTAAAACTACTTGTAAGGCACTTTGGCTGTGAGAACTATCTCGTGTGCGAGATAAATAGTGTTTTGAGTTTCGTAAATTTTTTTATTGATGTTGGATGCTAATTCATATAAAATCAATTGATTTGCTTTGAATTTCAATATGTATTGTTAAGCTATTTTTCTTGTATAGGGAATATTTAGCAAGGGCATCACTGCTTCCTTTGCGTACAACGACGAGCCGCCCCTGATGTATGTACATATTAGGTCTGTTTCCTTACTACAATTAATTGCGATTAATTGCAATTATGGTTTCACTAACAAGTGTGCTTTATGAAGAACAAACAACAATCTTTGAATCACATTTAAAATGACTATCACTAAAATACTGCTACGATTCTCAACACATCAAAGTTGTCGGTGTACTCTTTCGACTGAAAAAAGGAAGGAATCATTTATTGGTAACAAAATTTATCCAATTTATTTATTTTTACCTCATACAAACTATCCGATATATGATCAAAATCAAGATAAATTGTCAACGGTTTCCAATAATTAAATCGTCTAGTCTCGACAATCGGTCGTACATGTTCAACACGAAACAAAAAGCCACCACTGTCCGATGCTAAGAATTTTCTCGGCAATGTACGCCTCTCTAAGCTGCCACAGCGCCGATCTTCTTCAATATTAAATCGAAGTTTCTCCAATTTCGGTAAGGTCATACCGATTTCAAGTAGATAGTTCTCGGCCAGACATTCGTATGGAAGGCATAACACTTGTAAATTTTTCAATGCCAGCAATTGCTTCTGAAACACTTTGTGATTTTCCACGGTATTTGGTGCATTTGTGAAAATTTTCAGAGCTCGAAAATCGTCCCGATGATGCTCAACGATTTCATTGACCAGTTCATCTAGTGTGTTTCCGCCGTAGTAATCGTAGATTATGAGCTCCTTGAGATTTTTCATACGACCGATCTTTTTGAAATTCTTGGCGTCGAACTCGGTGTTGATAGTGAGTTTTTCCAAGTCGGTTTGTGTCTGCACCATAATTTCGAGTGTTTCTTCGTTCAGGAACGTACAGTTGTCGATGTTTAAGCTTTTCAGTTTCATGGAATTACATAGACTGATGAAGTGCTCCGATTTAAAATTTATGCAATACTCGATGTTAAGATCTTTCAGATTGGTTAGCTTGTTTAGAAACTTTCCCGATGCTTTATAGAAGTGAGTCAAATGTAGGTTTCGCAGAAACTCTAAATTACTAATCATTTCACAAATTTGCTCTTCGAGTACACGATAATACCAAGGATTTGGCCAATCATCGATGAAATTCTTGCGCTCGATGCAAACCGTTTCGATGTCCTTTGCTACCGACATGATTCGATGCACCAGTGAGAGATAGGTTTCGAATTCAACACGTGCAGGATAGTGTAACTCGATCGATCGTATGTTACAGCAATATTCAGCTATACATTTGTATATTTTTAGGTTTTTGCCTTCTACAGTTTCGTTTAGGTTTAGCCGTTGAACATAGGATCCGAAACAGGAGAGAATTTTAATTGATTCACTTGGTGAAATGAAGTATTGACAGTCCGATACCGATAGCGTTTTACATTTGAGAGAAGTAATCACGACATTATCAAAAATATCGCAAGCATAAGCGAATTTTAAACTTTCCATTAATGACAGAAAACGAAAGATGTGAAATATGCAATCATCGTTCAAATCGAATATTGTCAAAGGTTGTACTGATTGTAGTTCTTCTGTTATAGGTCCCTGAAATAGAAGAAAAAGAAAACGTAAAGCATCGTTTTTAAAAGACAATTAGTATTAGATCACTTAATCCAAAAAATTATGTACGAGGGTGGGTCATTAAATTCGTGAAGCGAGTAGAGAGATAATTAATGGCGGCGTTTAATGAAACGTAATGAGCTGAGAGACTCATTATAAGAATACATAGCAAGTTTTATTTCAATTGTGCCGTTAGTTCTTGAACCATCATCGACCAAGCAACTCAATCAGGAAGAAAGTCTAAAATATGGATAAAATCAAGTACCACGCTATTATTAAGGGAACATAGCACCTTCAAATTGAAAAAAAAAAAATCTAATTAATTTTTCATTGAATAAAACTACATGTCTGCATGAAACTTTGTCCATATACTTTATTTGCTTCATACTATACAAAATAATTTCGTTTAAGTTTGTTGTGGCCCACTGTCGTCTGCTACAATGTTTTTGAAAAAAACACAAAAAAATCAAGGCGTTCGCGGTAATTGCCCTCAGAAAAGTCAGGAAAAAAAACACAGGGGTTATAATCAGCATCAAAACTTCATTGGAATAAACTGAGAGAAACAAATTTGGTCGAAAAATAACAAAATGGCGTTTTTTCGAATATCGACGCTTTTCCCCAAAATATCGGTTATAACTAATAAAATGTAATTCCGATTTTTTCATCCGTAGTTCATTCTGAGCATTAGCATGTGAAGATTAATGTGTTAAAATTTGAGAACGATTGGATAAATACTTTTTTTTGATCATGCAGGCCAACTTGAAAAATTGTATTTCGAGAATATTTAAAGTTCAAATTTTAAAGTTCAAATTCAAATTCGTTTAAAGTTCAAATTCAATATTTTTTGTGCGTGGCATATATAACATACATATAGGTAATACTAGTATCCCAAAATGTCCCCCTCTGCCTTTACAGCGGCTATGTGAGAGAATAACGTATTGTACTGTATATATGTATATTGTAAGAAATCGCAACTTTCGTAGCCTGTAAACGGATTGTGCAATGCTGCAAACCTTCCAAAATAAAGCTACCTACATCTCCTTACTACATAAATCTAAAAGTAACTGGTAAACGCTTTTTTTAGCATCAGATTTGTAGTTAACAACTACCAAGTAAGATCTTTCACTCTTAACATTTTGAATTCTATTTAGTTAACTTAAATTTTAGCCGCATTAGTTAAGGAATTGGTATTAAGAGTATTTCAGTATCAAATTTTGAGCGGCATTTAGCGTACTAAAGAAATTTTAATCAAGGTTTAACTTTAACGGTGTCGAAACAAATAAAGCTATCACCAAAAAACGTGCGTTTCATATTTCTGCTACAAAGATTGAAATTTACATTCTCAAAATTTGTTACTAATTCCTTAATATGTCAACCAAAAATCAAACTAAAACGAGGAGCATGACGTCTGACATCCTAAACGAAGACGAAGCTAATTGCCCACTTTACAATGAGAATGACATCAATATGGGGTGTGTTCAATGTGCATGCTATAGCTGCTCCAAAAGCATAGCATAGCATCACTTTAGCAAGTGTCAAAATTTGCAGTAGCTAGGTGAAGCAGCTATGGATATTGGACAGCCAAGAGCTGCTACGAAGGTCAGCCTTTACACAGGAAATTCAAAAATAATTTTGTTTCCATTTTTTTATTGTAATTTTTGCATTTTCGTGGATCAGTTCAATACTTCCATTGCACTTTGGAAACTGTATGAAATATAAGAGTTTTCAACATACAGCTGCACAATCCATTAAAATTTTCCTAACATATTTAAAATGTATCACTTATTTCCGGCTTTTGACGCCATATATGAGAAAAAGAGCAAAAAATAATCCTTGAAAATTTGATAATACAGGAATCAGTGCACCCGGCCTTTTACGATCCATGATCGCCTTCTAAAAAATCAAGATGAGCTGCGCTGTGTACAAGCCAACTTAAAACTCGAGTTGAGTTTAAGTGTTTTAAAGCCCGTATGTAATTTATGCTGTCACTATTTTCAAATTTATTTCTCATCTCCTGTGTCCCAAAAGCGCAAAAACTTCTTTCCATTTCAATTTCCAATTGAAAATGACGTTTAAACTGCATGTCAGCTGTGTACGCACGGCCATTTTGCCTTAGCTACTTTCTAGCTATCCTCCAGACTACGAGCAGCGAATAGCTGCTACCTAATAAGCCGTTCACACTACACTTCTAAATCAGGTAGATTTAGAATCTGTCAAGTTAATCAGGTAAGCGTTCACACTACCCGACGTGATTTAGAATGAGGAGATTTAGAGAGAGAAATGTCATTCGAATTTAAGTGTACAATTTTTTTTGCGTGAAAGTTGTTGAAAATGGTGCAGAAACATGCAAGAGCATGATCTATTCATTTTGTACAACTCAAATTTTCCGTTTTTGTTCAGTTTTCTTTATTTTAGACCGAAATTCGAATTACATTTCCTTCGAATCTACCGTGCCTCTCACGGATGGAATTCAGCGCGCTCTGAGAACAATTCAGCCGGGAAAAATTCACAATAGTACCTGATTTGTACTTCCGGTTCCCAACTTCCGTCCGGTAGTTCGCAAAAAGATCCGGGGCCTTCCTTCGATGGCCGATAGGCCTGAACGTTCTTATCTCCTGGTTCACTTATCGGTATCATTATGTATCGGTATCAACTTTACACATCTGCTCTGCGAATTTATCCCAGTGTTTGTACCAAATGTGCTGCCGGTGTCAGAAACTTTGCATTTCGATAAATATTTGCCCGACTTTGTCGCAAAAGAAATATGTTTTGTTAAGGACCTTGGAACCAATTAGGCTTTGTCAGATAGATAGAGTTACATTTTTCATTTTTCCCGCGGACGTCCCATAAGACTACGTACTTCTAGGAGGCATTGAATCAAGCCACGAACGTGACATTAACACGGAACTAAAAGTCATTTATCCAGAATCTCCACAGCATCAAATTATGGCGAAAAAACGAAAATTGCAAATCAACAAAAACCATGTTTTAAAGAAGATCAAAAATTAATGTTTTAAACAAGATATAAGATAATGCATGTATATAAAACAAAGCTCTCAATGTTCTATGTGATCGGGGCATGTAAAAAAATACAATTGATATTGAAAATATTGGCGATTCCCAAAGCAGCTGTAACAGAATTGGCGGCTGGGGTTTTTTGCTGCAAAATTCTGCAAAAAAACCTTTCTGCGAACCTATTTGATTTAGTCAGGCGAACAAACCAAATCGATGGATGATGGCAACCGACTTGATACCTCTCGAGAACATTAAATGGTGTTTTTTTATGATTTCCTTGTTTTTTATTTCCTTGAAATGCAAATGCGATCGGGCCCCCTCCCCCATTCTTCCCCCACGCATTTTGATAAAAACCATTTGTGTCTTCTGAGGCCTCGCAACTGACACACGCTTTGTTTGCAAAAGAAGGAAGGAATCAAAACAAAATTCGAAACTCTGCAAAACACTCTTAAAGTACTCGAATTCAGCACGCACGAAGGGGAAATGAACAATTTTTTGTAGAATATTCACAATAATGGCTGAGTAAAAAAATGGTTGAGTAAACGACGCGAAACCTACGAAAAGGAGGGACCGATTGGCCAATAATTGACGAAAATGGCGAGAATGGAGGAATCGAAGAAATTTTTTTTTTTTTAATTTTAAATTAATTAGTTTAAAAAAAGACACCCCCAAAAACAAGCGCAGCTCAAAGCATTGAACAGTTGCTTCAAAAATCGTAAAAGAACTTTGCACTTTGTACCAAATCGCGCACTCCCAAAACCACTCAAAACTGAATGATATGGCTAATCGCCAAATCTTCATCTCCGTTTTCGTAGTTCGCATCGTTTACTCAACCATTTTTAGACACATTTTCAGAAGCTATCTAATCAGAGACTATAATCTTTTAGAACTAAAACACACGGGGATTTTTCAGATTTTTCGTAGCCAAAAACCAACACGTGAAATGTGCGAAAATGGCGAGAATGGAGGAATCGAAGAAGCTTACTGAAAATCAATTTAATTTTAATTTAATTGATTTAATATATTACATGTTGTGAGATCTAGAGTATTAAATTGCAGTAGATTTTTCTATACAATATTTTGCATTTAAAATAATAATTGCATGCATTTAAATAATAATTGCTATTAGAAGTAGCAATAACAAACCATATCCAACAAAATATATATAATTTTTTTTAAAAGATATCAAGTTGGGTCGTTTGGTGTTTTCAGTTTTTCCATATTAAAGAAAATAAATTGCAATATACAGTTATATCTCCAGGATTAAATAAGCTAGCTATTAAAAAAATGTATGAGTAATCAGGTAAGATTTAAGTTGATTTAGCTCTAAAGCGATCAGCTGATCGAAATCGCCTGATTTAGAGTCTAGTGTGAACGGGCTATTAGCAGCTATTCCGGAATCTTGGACAGCCCGACTGTCAAATAGCAAGCATCAGAAAGTAGCTATTTCGTGACATTGGACAGCCAGAGCTGCTAAATTAGCAGCTAATAGCAGCTATAGCATGCACATTGAACACACCCATGGTCGCGTGTGATGGCTGCGGACATTGGTATCACTTTCAGTGCGTCGAAATAAACGTAGAAATCACCGATAAAGGGTGGATTTGCTCGACCTGTGTCTCAAGTTACAAGCAGGTAATTCAAGACAATAGGCGTGTTTTTTTACTCCGATACAGAGCAGAATAGAACTATGCCGCAAAAACAACGATTTAGCACAAAACAGCAGTGCATTCGCTAAGACTGACATAGGTTGCTATATTCGCTGTGGTACCACAAAACAGCTGAAAATAAAGGGAGAAAATAACGAGTATACATTACCACAATCGATAGAAAATAGAAAAAAAAACTAACAGAAAATTACCTCTTTTAACTTTCTACACGTTATGAGGGCTTTCTCTAATTTCCTAACTACCAAAACATTCAACAAAACCTTGAAAAAAACTAAAACCACATCACAGCAAAAAAAGATAACTTCTCATAAGCTTTTCTTTTTTCTATTTGCACATTCTATAGTTCAGCACGTGAACTACAAATGAGGAATAGAATTTCTGTACTAGTGAATTCACTGGTACAGGACTGTTGTTGTTTCCAATGCATATCTCTATTCTCTGCTGGATAGAGGAGCAAAAAAACACGCCTAACATATTCCGAGAAAAAGAGTTATCGACGAAACAAAAAGCACTCGAGTTACGAATCAGCCAAATGTCTCGAGAGCCTTGTAATCAACACGGTATACCAATCGATACCTCAGCGTAAGAAGTTAGTTCCTAACCAGCGTGCGGACTCCGTATATGTATACGGACCAAAAATCTAGTGAACTGGCCTGAGATTGTATTGTTACTCAGCCTGGAAAATTGTAAGAAATCGCATGGAACAGAAAGAGGTTCAAGATAAAATTCGACAACTACATACTCAGGCTAGTTTTTTCGTTGCTCACATACGGCTCATTTTCACAAAAAATACCAGCGCACTCTCAGGTTGCTTTGACAGATAATGCATTGCGTAAATGGAGGCGCAATTTCAAGGTCAGAGTGTTTTTTTCTGGAAAATGGAAGGAGTTCACCCACTTATCATTCTATACACTTTGTCGACACTAGGCTTTCATCCACCAATGAAGCAGGTAGCGTAGACAATATACATTTGCCAGTGAATTCAATGTGTATGTATACCAGTGAAATAAAATGAAAATCAGTCCACTCCACGTCTTAAAAATGCCGAAATTTCCCGCAGAAATGCAACCTTATATGATGGGAAGCATCAAGTTGAGCATTTCCTCGCACGTCAGATTATAAGTCGTGATCTTACGAATATTCTACAAGTGCGTGTAGATTTACTGTCGTGGAAAATCTATGTCGTTTGCAAAAGGCCTTGAAAGGTGACGCGCGTAAAATGGTTGAAAGTTTTTTGGCTCATCCGTCAAACGTCGGATCGATCATTGACACACTCAAAATGCTTTACGGTCGGCCCGCTCTAATTATTCAGACTCAAATAGACAAACTGAAAAAAATGGCACCTTCAAGAGCAGAAAAAACTTGAAACCTTAGCGTTTTACCATGGCCTTCATATAAAAGGCCTATCGCGACTTGCAATCTGACAGGTATTAAGCTACTTTTTGAAATTGTGTAGTCCTCTCGGGATTAAGATTTGTTGGCAATTGCGCGATGACAATTGCATTGACATTTATTTGACATTTCTCTGACAAATAATAAAGTGAATGGTGGTGTTCGGTTAAGTCAGGCAAAGAGTCTATTCTATTTGTCCTATTATCTTCGGTTTGTCGCGTAAAATATGTTTCGGAAAAGTGTCGTGGAAGTACTATGTTTATTTTGTTGCTTACAAGTGAAATATGCAATTTGGAATACCAGCCAACTACTCTCGGCAATGTGAATTGTAAACAATTGCCGATTGTGGTTGGTAGGATTTATTCCACTTTGAAAATCTTCAAGTTATTGTATACAAACGATAATTCGGATAAGTTTCGTGAAAGTGCTCCGATTATACTGCTGTGTGCCGAGAATAATTTACCGTAGTTGAAATGTTATCTATATAATTTTGCTTATTTCCAGTTCCATTTCCACTTGCAAATCCTGATGCATGCGTGAATATTGGCATCGCTTGTCCCCTGAAAGCTGGAACAGCGTATGGGTACCAAGCTATTTTACCTGTTTAAAGGTCATATTTAAAGGTAAGTAGTTTGATGAATCGATAAATATATTATTAACATGAAATGTTTTTTTGTATGTTAGATTCTCCTCTTCGCCAACATCACTTTGAAATCAACATCAGTTTGTAATATTTTCATATCACCCCTATCAACCCTTGAACGGGACGAATGAAGCATCTGAACTGTGCGTATTTGTTGCTTCTTGCATGATTCCCTTGTGTGTGCCGGAAACTGAATTAACTCTAAAATTATGCGTGAATACTGGCATCGCTTGTCCCCTGAAAGCTGGAACAGCGTATGAGTACCAAGCTATTTTACCTGTTCAAAGGTCATATTTAAAGGTAAGTAGTTTGATGAATCGATAAATATATTATTAACTTGAAATGTTTTTTTGTATGTTAGATTACACTCAAAGTTAAATGGCAATTGGTTGACAAAGGGTGCATCAATAATTTGCATTCAACACCCTGCTAGGCTACAGTAGACACGGGACATTTTATACTTCAATAGATTTTTTGTTTTGCTAAAAAATAACTGTTTAATTGTTAATTGTTTTTTGAAATATAGAAACATCAACTTGTGAGTACATATATAAAATATTTATTTTCTCATCAATTACCCATTTAGAATGAGTAACAATACAATTTAAATAGTTCGTTTTATTTTCGGGCAAGGAGAACGGAAGTATATCTCCAGTAGAATACACTTACAATGCGGCCAAAGTAACCCATGGCACTGAAATTATTGATCATATAGCGGTCGGACACTTTGTCCAACTGGATCCTAGAGGTCTGATGCCTGTTCATACTCAAGAGGAGTTCCTCACCACTACTTACAACACTATCCAGTCGTCGGACGGTGCAGTAACGCTCCGAGATAAAGATCCGCAGCGCCTTCTTCTAGAGAGCACAATGTCACTTTTACGCGAGTTATATTCATTCTACTCCATTACAAATGCATGAATTAGTATTAGTATTTTCACAACGCGATGCCGAGCTACAATCTTACCTAAACCAAACATTGGGAAAAGGAACAGCTCTTGATGACTGTCACAGATCTTATCACTTTCGAGGACGTTGAAGCGCATCCAGTAGAAATGACGATGAGAATCATGTCGTGGGGAATTACTTGAAAACTGTGCAGTACAATATTCAAAACGTTGAAGAGGAGGACAATGATGTCTGTAAGATTTTTTGGAAAACTGTAATGGCTGCATTTAACGCTAAATACGAATGATTTTAGTGTTGGTAGCCGATAAGCCTGTAGAAACGAGAGCCCGAGCAAGTCTCCGTATCTGTATTTTAGAAATTATTCGGATAAGTGCCTGGAAATAGTTCGAATTGTTTTCAAAGGCATATAAAAAAGAAAATAAATCACAATGCTGACCGTGGTTCTTCGTTAGATTCGCAGCAAGCCGTTTTTGTGACTAAACTAAACTACTATACAGCTCCTCTTCACAGTTCTGGCATTCCTACTTACCAACATATGACTCCTCTTCAAATTCCTGACTCTTCTGCTTGTCCCTGCAAATCAATTTGATGAGGATTATGAAAAATTTATTCGATGCAATCTACCTACCTTTGTTTATGTTCGTTTCCCGCTCACTGTAACTGACATGACATATGAGTTTCCTCATATCTCCTGTAGGTGGTTCTCGTGAATCTCTTTAACACCAGAGAAAAATATCACTGTGCGGACCGGTTGAGAAAAGTAGCTTAGGTCCGCCATCTTGTACGTTAATTGCTTTTGCGACAGGCCTTTTATATGAAGGCCATGGTTTTACGCAGTGGAAGTGAAAAATTTGCTAGCAGCTATTGACTCCGCAAATGTAAAAGAGTACATGAGCGACATGCGACTGCTGCACGAGCTAGTCGAGAGACTTCAGCTACAAATTAGGCTGGATTGGGGTCTTTACGAAATTCGTGATATTAATCACTCTGAGCAGAAGTTGAAACAGTTCAGCAAATGGTTGGATGTGATAGCTCAAAGTGCTTGCAGTGTAATGACTGGTCCACCCCAAATCTCAAAACCTAGAGATAACGATCGCGTCGATGTGCATAATGCTCAAAACGATCACGATTTGGTGGAAACTATGAATACCAACTTCAATAAAAAAATGCCATATATGTGAGAAAATGTGTCCGAGTGTAATACAGTGCAAAATGTTTGGCAGTATGTGTTTGAACGAGCGCTGGAAAGCAGTGACTCGTTTAAAATTGTGTAGGCTTTGTTTATTTCAACAAAAGTCCCCAATGTTTAAGAAGGCCAAAGAATGTAGAATGAACGGTTGTAAAAAGCTTCATCATTCATTACTACACAAAAATGATAGCAGGGCCAAACTAGTTTTGAACTGAGTAGCCCAACCAATACGGTTATTGCCACTACACATCGGAACTCCAGAAATATTCTATACCATATTAGGTCTGTTCGCGTACCTGAATCTATTATAATATATTAAAATAGATTCGCAGAAAGTCGTTTTTGTACTTTTGCTGCAAGCCAAATTTTGCAGCAAAAAGAAGCCAGCTGCCAAATTCTGTTACTGCTGCAGTTTGCTGAAGTACGAACAGACCTATTATCCCAGTTAGGCTCGTTTCACACATATGAGGCTCTATTCGGTTTGGTTCGTTTTCGGTCACTGCCGACAAGTGTGAAACGGTGATTTGGTTTCTATTCGGTATCTAATAGAAACCGTACATCACCAAACACTCCCTGGACACGAATAGGTTTCATCAAGTTTCTATTCGTGTTCAGGGAAACAGTGTAGTGATATTAACACCTGAAATTTAAGTAATTACCCATTTCTTTCATATACATCACAATATGCTAATTTACAAATTAACATACTCTAAAAAGATCGTAATCATATTGACATACTTCGACACATAAATCAATATTGCTATAGCTAGCATTTTTTTTTTTTTTTGCTAAAGGCTTCTAGAAATTCCTAGAAACAGCAATGGCTTCCTGACTAGCAGGCATCAGCCAACGTTTACACGATTTATATTCACGTTAATCCGATTGATCGTTTACACGATTAGTTTTTAAACACTTGGTTTTGATTTATTTTATTATTTTGTAAATTTTTAAACACACAGTTTTAATACAACTTATTATTTAGAAATCAATATGTCTATTTGATTTTCAACATGCACAAGACAGTCACAAACACTAAACACAAAGGCCTCAAACAACGCGACGACGCGAACACGCAGTTCAAGACACGATGATTCCCGTCTTGTCAATTCCAGAGAAAGGCCGTCCTTCGGAGAAAAACAATCACTGCAGTTCTCCGGCTACAACCTTCCACCGCAAGAGACAACACGCGAATCATATAGCTAACATGTGCTTGCAATATATTGATTTCGTATCTTCCTATGAGAAATGCAATAAAATAAACGATTGCACATGGTTGCGGCACAAAGAATGGAAAGAGATCACAGCGCAGCGTGACACCATTCTAGCCCACAAGGTCTTTACGCATGAATGTAGACCTGTTGGGTCACACTACTGCGGCATATTCGAACTGGTTTTTGGCTTACACTAATACTACACAAGGGGACTGGTTTTTGATTCATGGACCGGTGTGCATCTTTACATCTCGGAGAGTCGCCTTTCAATCGTCGCCGGACTAACATAAGTGAATTTGATCAAATACCAATCTGTAATCTCAGTTACAATAAATATATTTATATTACAAAAAGTTTTCAATTTCATTGTGCTCGAGTTTGTGGAAAGCAAACCTAACATATTTTGGTGCCGAAACCCGGGAACTTTAATAGTTCAAAACTTCAAAGCACAAGGTACGTTCAATATGATTGATGATTTAGAAGCATTACTCGCTCATCAAGAGCATATCTATAACTCGGTAAAAAACGCTTTCGCAAACTATAAAAAAGATGGGCAAAATCGGAAAACAGAAGCCTATTTTAAAATTCGTCTAGAACGAATTGCTGGATTTGCTGATGAATTTCGCGCTAACGAACGCAAACTCATGTCGAGTAAGGTGCCGAAAGAATCCGATTATCCCAAAATGGCTGATGAATTCGAGGAGCTATATGTAGAATGCGTCAGCAAAATGGAGGCCGATCGTGATGTAGCTTTTCCTCGAGGTGATAAATCTGGCTCTTGTAGTCAATCCGGTTCGAGCCTCTTGCATCCGACTCATAATCCGCAGCCGCGTTTGCAAAAAATTAACGTACCGGTATTCGAAGGCGCATTCACGGAATGGCCGAACTTTCATGATCTCTATTGCTCTTTGGTTCATACAAACGAAGATTTGTCGAGTGTAGAAAAATTTTGGTATTTGAAAGGCAGTTTGCGTGGTGAACCTCACTTTATGGTTAAACATATGGCGACTACCGACGTAAACTATAACGCTGCATGGAAGTTACTTTGCAACTACTACGAAAATCCCCGCGAGCTTTTCAAGTCGCATATGAATTTGTTCGCGTCACAGTCGAAAATCAATGACGAGAATGCTCAAGCAATTCGAGCAATGTTAAGTGTGACGAAAGAGTGTCGACATGCCTTGTCTAATTTCAACTTGGATCTCAAACATTGCGATCCAATTCTGATGTACTTTCTGGTACAGAAGTTACCGGCAGAGACCGTCGGCCTCTGGGAGACGAAAATTGGTGGGTTAAAGGATCTTCCAAATTTCGACGAATTCCAGCAATTCCTAGACACTCGCATCAAAACGTTGGAAGCAATCTCCGAAAACAAAGTTATTTCACATCGCCACACTAAATTTACGAAATCTTTGGCTAAGCCGAACAATAGTGGTGACAGGTCCCACGGCAACCATAAATCGTTTCACGTCGTAAGTAACTCTAACGAAAACCATACAAAAACTAATACATTGACTGATTGCTGTGTGTGCAAAGAGCGACATACGCTTCGCAAATGCCCAAAATTCTTGTCTATGTCTACGACAGCAAGACGAGCGGCGATAGGAGGGAAGCAGATATGCACTAATTGCCTCGCATACAACCACACAGTCGACAATTGCCGCAGTAAACACAATTGTCGTTGCGGAGCCCGCCATCATACACTCATACATACGGATATCTATCCGACTCCCACAACATTGCAAATTGCATCAACACCGCATTCATCAAAATTAAATTCAAATGACCGTGTTCATACTTTAACTGCACGTTTCTCTCAACGAGAGGTCCTGCTATCAACTGCTATAGTTTGGGTAAAGTCACTCAATGGACAGTATATCGAACTTCGGGCATTAATCGACCAAGGCAGTCAAGCATCATTAATTTCAGCTCGAGCAGCCAAGTTACTGAATCTGCCCAAAACTACAGTCAAAACCATTGTCACTGGGATTGGCGATACACCGGCTGATTCTTGTAATCAAATTGTGAGTTTGAACATTCGTTCTCGCATAAGTCAATATGAAATCGACATCACCGCATTCGTCATGCAGAAATTGACGAGTGTTTTACCAAACAAACCGTTGATTTGTTCAAATTGGAATCATGTTATTAGATTAGAATTAGCAGATCCAAAGTTTTTCGAACCCTCCAAAGTAGATTTGATACTAGGTAGTGATGTTTTTTCACAAATTATCATTGAAGGCATAAAGAAGGCTCCTGGTTTACCAACCGCCCAAAATACTCGATTCGGGTGGATCTTATTCGGTGAACTAGAGATGCACTTTCAGTCGAATATCCATATCAAGACAATGACAACCAAAATCGAAGTTGAAAATCTCCTTCAACGATTTTGGGAAATAGATACTGTGCCATCAAGGCGAGAATTAAAATTTGAGGAGAAGTGGTGTGAAACTTTCTTCAACGAAACACACTCACGAGATGAACATGGGCGGTTTTCAGTACGCTTACCATTTAAAAGATATTTAATCGAGAACGCTGTTCTTGGGAAATCGCGAGACATTGCTATTCGGCATTTCAACCAGCTTGAACGTCGATTTTTACGGGATCAATCGCTCTATGCCGAATATAGCAAATGTTTGAACGAGTACATATCGGCAGGTCAAATGAAGCTAGTGTCAACTTCCGAAGAGGATCTCACAGTGAACCACAATGGAACGGCGTCTGTGAATTGCTGCTACCTCGCCCAACACCCTGTGGTGAAACTTAGTTCTTCGACTACTAAACTACGTATAGTTTTCGATGCGTCCAGGAAAACAACAAATGGGAAATCCCTCAATGATATCTTATTTCCTGGACCAGCTTTACACAATGACTTACCATCGGTAATATCAAACTGGAGATTTCATCGCATCGCATTTACTGCTGATTTGAGGCAAATGTTTCGACAGATTTTAGTGAATTACGACGACGCTCAGTTTCAGCGTATTGTTTGGCGTGACAGCCCAAATGAGCCACTTAGAGAATATTACATAAAAGTCGTAACATTTGGAACTAACTGTGCTCCATATTTGGCCATTCGTTCCGTACAGCAACTAGCTTATGATCAAAAGGACACATATCCGATGGCAGCCCCAGTATTGCTTCACTCCATCTACGTGGATGACGTATTTGCTGGGGCTGATGATGTTCGATCGGCGACAGAGCTACAATGCCAACTCATAGACCTATTCAAGGAGGCAGCTTTCGAATTACGTAAATGGGTCAGCAATCGTGAAGAAATTTTGCAAGCTGTACCAGAACAACAACGTGAAATTAAACTACCATTATCACTAGATCCAGGAAATTCAGTGAAGACTTTGGGAATTTACTGGCAGCCAATCGATGACAATTTCGTTTTTAAATTTGATTTCGATATTAACGAGCAGCTCAATAAAGCTCCAACGAAACGGAACATTTTGTCTATAATCGCCCGACTGTTCGACCCGCTTGGGTTTATCGCACCAGTCATTCTTACGGCAAAAATATTGTTACGGCAGCTATGGACCGAGCATCTTGATTGGGATGATACTGTTTCCGACAAAACAAAATTGAACTGGAATGATTGCATCCAAAGTTTGAGTGGACTACGTGAAATCAAGATTCCACGCTGGCTCGGAATGACAGTGAACCCAACCACTTTTGAGCTGCATGCATTCTGCGATGCCTCAGAGCATGCTTATGCTGCCGTGGTGTACGTCCGAGTGTCAAACAATAATATCAACTTCAATTGCAGTCTCCTCACGTCAAAAACAAAAATTGCACCGATTAAGGCACATTCTATCCCACGTCTGGAGCTGATGGGAGCCGTATTAATGGCAGACTTGGTAAATAATGCTATCAGTCATCTCCAAGTCCCAATAAAGCCCGTTGTATTTGCATGGACTGACTCCACAACGGTACTACACTGGCTCGTTGGAGACATGAATAGATGGGAAATATTCGTTGCCAATCGGATAAGTCGCATCAGAGACAAACTAGGAGAGGTTCAATGGCAGCATATTTCAACACATTTGAATCCGGCTGATTGTGCAAGTCGTGGTTTAACATCAAGTGAACTAATTATTCATCCACTCTGGTGGACAGGACCAAAATTCCTTCAAAGCTCACAAGAGATGTGGCCACGACCAACGTTTGCTCCCAACCATTTCGACGACCTAGCAATACGTCGAATACACATTCATCAAGTCGTCGACCCGAGCATTTTAGACATGTTACACAGATTCTCTTCCTATAATAGATTAGTACGAACAACAGCGACAATTCAATCTCTTGCCAAAAAGGCGCGGCACGAAAGGTTCAATAATCCTATATCTGTGAACGATTTGCTAACAGCAAGAAATTATTGGATTCGCACAGTCCAAAAAAGCGAATTTTCAGATGATTACTGTGCACTACTTAGCAATCAACCGATTTCAAAGAGAAGCAAAATTCTTAACTTAAACCCATTTTTGGACGACCAACAAATAATGCGAGTACGTGGTCGATTGGAAAATTCCTCTTTGAATTATCATGAAAAATTCCCAATCATCTTGCCATCCAAAAGTCACTTTACCAAGCTGTTAATCCGGGACTACCACGAAGTCTCAAAACACGGAGGCCCTCAAATAGTCCTGCGATTGATTCGGACAACATTTTGGATACTAAATGCTCGCAACACTGTTCGGTTTCTGATTCAAAAGTGTGTAAGATGCTTTCGTTTTAGAGCGAAAGCAACTGAGCAGCGCATGGGTGTTCTACCATCATGTAGAGTGCAGCCATCATTCGTATTCAGCTCGACTGGAGTCGATTTCGCTGGACCTATCAATGTGAGGGCATCGAAAGGCAGAGGCCGCATTACATACAAAGGATACATGACTATTTTCGTTTGTATTACGGTTCGCGCCATTCATATTGAGTTAGTCAGCGACATGTCAACACTCACATTTCTCGCTGCTTTAAAGCGTTTTATTTCCCGCCGAACTATGTGCTCTCATATTTATAGTGATAATGGGACAACATTTGTTGGAGCTACTAACCAGCTCAAAGCATTTGAAAAAATTTGGAAAGCTCAAATTGAGAAGGATATCATGCCATATCTTACTAACCGGCTCATTCAATGGCATTTCATTCCACCCGCTGCTCCCCACTTTGGAGGCATTTGGGAGGCGGGCGTAAAATCCGTTAAATATCATTTAAAGCGGATTTGCGGGGAACGATCATACACCTTTGAGGAGTGGACAACTATTTTAACTGAGATCGAAGGTATATTAAATAGCCGTCCTTTGTGCCCAGCTACCGCAGATCCTGATGACCTAACGGCGATAACACCAAATCACTTCCTCAACGGCGATATAATAAGGGGGATACCAGAGCCCACTACCGACACAAAGCATATTGGACTACCAGCAAAATGGAAGCAGTTTAGCGAAATGAAGCAGAATTTCTGGCATCGATGGAGCACTGATTATTTGAGTCAGTTGCAATCAAGACCAAAGTGGCACGAAGTAACTAATGACTTGAAAGTAAATGATCTTGTCATAATTAAAGATGGACGTCTGCCGCCAGTCAACTGGCTTATGGGACGAGTCACCAAGTTAACAGAAGGTCCAGATAAACTAGCCCGTGTTGTGACTCTTCGTACAAAAACCACGGAGTTGGTTCGGCCGATCACTAAGGTTTGCAGATTGCCGATCGAAACCTGTGAGGGCCATGTCAATGATAATAAATAAACTTCAACTAACCATAGATAGATTCTCTCTCCTTTTCTATTTTCTTTGAAGCATTTTTCTTCCATTCACCCGAAGTCATCAGTTTCCCAAAGCCACGAAGTCATCTAGAAATACACCACATCAACTCACCAGAGATGCAGTTAATCAAGGAACCGAGTCGTGGCGGTATATCCACCTAACAAGTTGCTTATGGAGGAAATGCCGAGCGATTTACACAACCTAATCTCCTAATCTCAGTCAATGATAACTAGGCGAGTTATCATGGGGCCCGGAATGTTGGGTCACACTACTGCGGCATATTCGAACTGGTTTTTGGCTTACACTAATACTACACAAGGGGACTGGTTTTTGATTCATGGACCGGTGTGCATCTTTACATCTCGGAGAGTCGCCTTTCAATCGTCGCCGGACTAACATAAGTGAATTTGATCAAATACCAATCTGTAATCTCAGTTACAATAAATATATTTATATTACAAAAAGTTTTCAATTTCATTGTGCTCGAGTTTGTGGAAAGCAAACCTAACAAGACCACTATGACATTGCTCTAGATCCATATATGTGCAAACAAGCGCAAGTCAATAAATCGATCATGAAAATGGTCACACGATGGAATGTGTAAAAGAAATCATTTCAAGTGGCTTACGAGAAATGGAGCGAATAATTTATGTAATGCTTCATGTGAAGTATTTAGAATGAAAGTAATTTGTTTCAGGGCATGCTGAGCAAAGACAATAAATTAGGTTAATTTATGTTTAAGAAAACCGTATAAATAAGAGAACTTTAGGTATGTTCCCGTACTTTCAGTCACTAAATTTTCCTGAATCACGTGTCGGTGGAAATTCCTGAAAGTACGGGAACGCTTTCATTAGGTCTGTTCGCGTACTTTAGCAAACTGCAGCAGTAACAGAATTTGGCAGCTGCAAAATTTGCTCCAAAATTTGGCTTGCAGCAAAAGTACAAAAACGACTTTCTGCGAATCTATTTTAATATATTATAATAGATTCAGGCACGCGAACATACTTAAATACAAAATGATTATGTCTTTATTGAAAGCCCCTGTACTAAAAATGGGTAACGCAGCAAATTTTGAAGCGCTGATACACTGATACCGGCGCCAGCAGTGGTATCAGCGCACTGCGCTGATACCATTGCGCTATGATACCATGATCTCATTCGCCTGTGTGTGATACTCACTGCGTTTCTCGGCCTCACATATGGCGCTGGTAGCATTGTGCTGATACCATGACGCTATGATTCACTCAAAAAAGAATGATTGAAAAAGCTTGTATGGGACGAGAGCAACCCACATTTGAACTTACTAATTTTCCGATATAAAATACTCTAAAATACCCAGGCTATAGTATGTACCCATTCAGGTATCTTCCCAAACGTGCGTACGCGTCGGTATATTGCTTGCATCAAACAGACTCGAGGTAAGTATACTCAACTCATATCTTTGCGCCTCGTCGTAGCATAGCGCCAAGCCAAATGGTGTTGGCATTACAAAGCGGCAGCGCCAACACCATTGATACTGAAGTGCGTTACTGAGCTACTAATACCGAAGTGCGTTACTGCGCTACTGATACCGACAATCCGTATCAGCGCAGTGGTATCATGGCTAGTGCTTCAACGCAATTGCGCGGCGCAGCGCTGCGTTACCCATGTCTACCCTGTACAATAACTAACGTTTTGATGGCATTAACCCTGGAATGGTACCGATGAGTAATTTTTACTTACATGCGGTATATATTTCGTCGCGCATCAGCCAGATGGCCACTCTGAATGCCATGATGCTAGATGCTATATAATCTTTTTATGTTTAATGATCAAATAAAAAATGTGCATAATACTATTGTTGCCTTATTTTTAGTAAAAACATGTACCTTAAATCATCCAAAAATGTACCGTACCATTCTAGGGTTAATACTGTATTTGAGTCATATCTTGCGGTCTCGCAGTCATAGTTGGTGGGCGCTTGGGGTTATGCAGTGATTGCTTTGATAAAATGTCAAGTATTTTTTCAAATATCTAAGAAGTTGGGTCATTAAGTTCGTGGAAAGGGGAGTAAGAAGTGCAAATAAATATGCAAATTTATTTTTCTTAGTAAGAGTAATATATTCACCTGCTACTCTGATACATTTTTCGGATTTTTCAATTAGCTTATACAATACACCTATTCAAAAATGTTTTGTCTTTGTCACCTTTTTTGATACCTTCTTTCAACCACTTTAGAAATGAAGCGTAATATTAAGGCCCCCACTCACAAGCAGTCCAAATGGCCTGAGTCCATTTGGCTTGAGTCCGTTTGGTTTAAGTCCAATTTAGCTCGCCATTCATGATAGAACCTCGATCCAGTCAGTCCATTTCATTTTCTGTCAATAATTTAGAAAAAAAAATGAGGATAAATTTGAAGAAAAAAATATTTTAAACCTATTAATGGATCAGAAGCATGTGGAGGAGTTTTTTGCTATAGCAACTTGCATCTATATAAAGCAACGATAGCCAAAAGGAAGTGGTAAAAATTGTAGATTTGGTAAAAGAACTCACACTTGAGCCTTCTGATTGTCAAAATTATTTGAGATTGGATGATACGACATATAACACGTTGCTATAGTTGGCCACCCCATTTATCAAACGAAAGGATACAAATATGAGGCAAACTATCACTCCTCACGAAAGATTGACCGCTACTTTGCGGTACTTAGCAAGCGGTTGCAGGCTTTGGGTCAAATAATATAATATACATTCATGTGACCTATATTATTCGATAGCTTCCAAAACAAAATCATGGCCACCACTATCCATTATGCTGAATTTTTCGATTAAATAAAATAATCACAGAAACAATCAATGAGCTTGTCACAGGTCAGCGTGCAAAGCAAGACTGCCACGTTGTTTGGACTCAGGCTTCAACACACACGACAAGTCCATTTTATCAATTGTCCAAATTCGCCCTACTATTTACCCACACACAGTCAAGCCAAAAAATGGCCCGATGGCTTCAGTCCATGCACTTTGGATTAATTGGAAATCTAATTTGGCCCCATGAGTCCATGAGTCCGTCCGAGTTCTCCCACACACGGTGAGATTTTGGCCTGGCCTCAGGCCATTTGGACTGATGAACTGCTCGTGAGTGGGGACCTTTAGGTCTGTTCCCGTACTTTCAGTAACTGAATTTTACTGAATTTTGCTGAATCATGTGGTGGGGAATTTCATGAAAAGTACGGGAACGCTCTCATTGTATTTCCTGAAAATTGACAACCGAAAGTGTCAGTTCTCGGTTTTTAGGAGAAAGATAGTGATTATAAAGTCATCTTAAGCGGTAATAAATTATCGCCACAAAAATATTCGACCTTCATAGCAACATTACGCAAAAAATATGTTGCTTGCCGTGCACATTCGAAAATATTTACTCCGTTTGACACTGTTCAGATGGTACGCTTCAGGTAACAACCACTTTTTATCACGGTCATACGCCAGACGCATCGTCAGCAAATTCCTGTGTACCTGAGCGCTAAGCAATATATGCAGGTATACTTCATGAACATGCCTGCCATATATGCAGTATACTGCATACACGTGACCAACGAATCTAACGGAGAATTTATGCTGACATATACATGCTCCAATTAGTACTTAAGTAGGATAAGAATAATATTAAGAACAGTTGTTTGTTTAACGTGGAGGAGTAAAGAAGGCGATTCAATATAATTAACATTTTGTTTTATATTTGTTCTTAATACCTTTGTCCACAGCAACTTCATTTGGTGTATCACCAAGTGAATTTTCCTTGCAGGTTCAACATCTCTGTCAAATCTAAGGTTCAACAACTCTACGAAAGTGTCCATTGGTGTTCCACCAAGGGACTTGTAAAAAAAGGGCGACAGACCGGATATTGAATTCGGTCGACAGTCAAAACAGCGATTAATCTCGCTATAAAAACATTTTGGTGACCCCGACGTGATCTTCGTGATCTACGTCAATACGCGAACAATCATCTGCGGAGCAGCGTTGATATTGGTGCTACCCATCGACTTCGATACACGAAATGGCGGAGTCGAAAAGCAGTCTGGAGGAATTAACAGCACGTCAAAGTACAACTGGGCAAGAGATACAACAGTTGCTATCCAATTATCGGAAGGACTCGAGTAGCCGCAAGACGAACGAGTATCTAAATGCTCGACTTGAACTGCTCGAGAAACTATGGTCCAATTTTGCATCTGTAGATCTGAAGCTCCAGCCCTTAGCTGAACATTTCCCAGAAAACCCATATTTCACCAAGAATTATTTCGATGTGCTCAAACGAGAGTACGAAAAAGTAAAAAATGATATCGAAAGGAGACTTTTCCCATCGGTAGACCTGCCACAGACCGATGCATCAACTACTGAAGAAGCCAAGCGACTGCATGCGTTAGTGCGTCAACAAAAAGCTAAAATTCGAGCGGTACAACGAATGATAGAAGGCATCGATGCAAGCAAGATACAATCAAGGCAATTTTATGACTGCAAGATAGAAGCAGTCTCCAAGTATTGGGATAAGATCCGCCAGGGACATCATGAATTGTGGCGTTCATCCACAGACCCAGCACAATATGACTACAAGGAGAGCGAATACTTCGACGTTGAAGAAAGCATTCAATTTAGCCTCATATATATGAGAGATTGTCTGGCGAAACTAACGGGCAGCAGCACCGAACACTCGAGGGTGCAATCACATGTAAATTTACCACACATCGTAGCTCCCGTCTTTAGTGGTGATTATGCAGAATGGCAGTCGTTTTATGATCTATTTCGCCAGATGATCCACGAACAGCCTTTGGGCAATGTACAAAAATTATGGTATTTAAAATCTAACTTGAGGGGCGAAGCTGAGCGCCTAATACGTCATCTAGCTATTACGGATGACAACTACAATACTGCCTGGGAGATTTTAAAGCATCGATACCGAAATCAGCGACTTATGGTTTTCACGCTGTTGGAAAAATTACTATCCCAACCGGTCATCACAACCGAAACAGCGGGATCACTGAAGAAATTGTACGACGCAACTAGAGGATGCTTGTTGGGTCTTCAGAATCTACAGGTCGATACCTCAACATGGGACCCTATTCTGCTTTTCATACTGCTCAAGAAACTGGATAAAAATTCACATGCACTGTACGAGCAAAATTTAAAGTCACCGCGTGACCTACCGACGGTGGAAGAATTTCTGACATTTCTAGAGCATCGTTTCCAATCGCTTGAATCCCTTGGTTTGGAGAGGCAACCTTCAGCTTTGTTTAAATCAGGGTTAAGAAAAACATCGGCGCTGGTGTCTACCAACAGCAACAAAGCAGTGCAGTGCAAGATGTGTCACGGAGCACATCGCGTGCATATCTGCCCAGAACTGCTGAAACTGTCCATACCGGAGCGAATAAATAAAATCAGACAATTAAAATTGTGTCTCAACTGCTTGCGCGAAGGGCATCAAACAACCCAGTGCACATCGAGAAATTGTCTAAGATGCCCAAAGAGGCATAACACCCTTCTGCACTTAGACGACAGCACGCAATCCTTAGTAGCAACGACACCAAAATCAACTTTCAAGGGTGAAAAACTAAGACCAGCAACCGCAAAGGCTATTGAGACAGCTAACACTCCAGTGACACTTTCGACAGAAACATCAGGAGAAAGAAGTACGTTAGTATTGCTCAGCACGGCAATCATCAAGGTTCCTAATCACAGGGGCCAACTAATGGAGTTAAGAGCTGTATTAGACAGCCGCTCTCAAATTAACATAATTACTGAGAACGCGGCAAATCGACTAGGTCTTCCAAG
Source organism: Nemotelus pantherinus (assembly GCA_963978885.1). Lineage (NCBI taxonomy): Eukaryota > Metazoa > Arthropoda > Insecta > Diptera > Stratiomyidae > Nemotelus > Nemotelus pantherinus. The sequence goes on along the minus strand of OZ022263.1, from coordinate 96,933,104 downwards.
GAAAAGACATAATTTGTACATTCGTGGTTTAGGTGGGGTACCTCAGCACACCCAACAGAGTTTGCAGATGCTCATTCAATCAACCACAAGCAGCTTTGCTAAGAAGATAGAAGCTGTTATTTTATCACGCATTACAGCACCACAGCCAACTCGAAATTTGGACGTGGGCAATTGGAACATTCCTAAAGGTATTCAGTTGGCTGACCCTCACTTCAACCGTCAAGACTGCATAGACCTGCTCCTTGGAGCAGATATTTATTACGAATTATTGACGATAGGACAAATCCGGCTCAATAAAGGTCTTCCGTTACTACAAAATACGGTGCTAGGATGGATAGTAGCAGGCAAGGTAGAGCCTTATAGAACCCGGCAGGTTACTTGTGGCATCAGCGAATCGCTAAAGTATGATAAATTAAACACTGTGACATATGGCACAACTATCGCTCCCTATTTGGCAACTAAAGCATTAAACCAATTAGCCGATCAGACGTCACTCGAATACCCATTGAGTGCAGGGGCCTTGAAGCACGATTTTTACATGGACGATGTCATGACAGGATCCGATAGCTTATCATTAGTGATCGAGAAACAAAAGCAACTTCTGCCTGTATTGAGCTCAGCGGGCTTTAAGCTCAGGAAGTGGTGTGCCAATAACAAAGCTCTACTGGAAAGCATCCCGGTGGAACACCGAGAATTACAACTCAATCTGGCGGGTGAGATTGAAGGACAAGTAAAGATGTTGGGTTTGCTCTGGTTACCTAACAAAGACGAATTTCAAATCAGCACATCTCGTAGCGAGCCAGGTAAGATCACCAAAAGATCAGTTTTATCCGACATAGCCAGAGTATTTGACCCACTCGGGCTTATGAGCCCAGTAACCGTCAAGGCGAAAATATTTCTGCAGCAACTCTGGAGCTTGAACCTCAATTGGGATGATACCCTGCCGCCAGTCTTACATACGGAATGGCTCAACTTTCGCACTGGATTACAAGAATTAGACCAAATACGCATACCGAGACATGTTTTTGGTGGAAACAAATCCAAGGTGAAGGAGCTGCATGTTTTCGCCGACGCATCCGAAAAGGCTTACGGAGCTTCAGTTTATGCACGTGCTGAACAAGCCCATGGTATTTGAACAGTACAGCTGCTCTGCGCGAAATCAAGAGTAGCTCCATTAAAACTTGTCACCTTGCCAAGACTGGAGCTATGTGCGGCGAAGTTGGCAGCAGAACTTGCACATCGGGTCAAACAAGACCTATGCGTATCAAATTTAGTTTGTTTTTACTGGACTGATTCCGATATTGTTTTAAACTGGATCTACAGTGACGCCTCATCTTTCCACACGTTTGTGGCGAATCGCGTAGCAACCATTCAAAAACTATCGGAACCATCTCAATGGAGACATGTAGATTCAAAACAAAATCCAGCCGACATTATCTCTAGAGGGATAGCGCCAGAGAAACTACGAAATTACACATTGTGGTTCTACGGTCCAATATTTCTGCACGGACCCCAAATCTGCTGGCCTGGACCATTCTCGAAGAAGGATACTGATTTGGAGAAAAACGGCAAAAAGTAGTGTTGGCAGCGATTAAGGACTCAACCCATTTCATTCACCAAATTGACCATCGAAATTCAATGAGACGGCTTCAAACAATAGTTGCCTATGTGGCAAGATTTGTTAAACAACTTCGCACACCGGGCTCCAGAGATCGGTCAAGTGACGCTATTGGGGAGAGTTCTTCAGTCACCTCGTGTCCAGGTCCCAGTTTGAGGCGCACAAGAAACACGAACACACGCTACTGCCATGCTGAGCTATCTGTTGAAAAGCTCGATAACGCTTTGCAGATCATTGTTAGAGAAGCCCAATCGAATGAGTTCTACAATACAATTCGTCAACTGAAAGCAACGAGACAAACAGACGAGCGGGATCCATTAGTCAGAATACGCCCTATCATTGATCCAGTTGGGTTGCTTAGAGTCGGTGGCCGGATAGAGGATGCAGCTCTTCCGTATGACACACGTCACCCAATCATCTTACCATACAGTCACTATGTCACAAAATTAATTGTCCACGAATACCATATTAAACATTTGCATGCTGGAGGTACTGCCTTATTAGCGATCTTACGACAGAGATTTTGGCCAATCAAGGGCAAGACAACAGTTCGATCAGTAGTGAACAACTGTATTCGATGTGCCGAGGCAAAACCTAAACTGCTTACTCAGCTGATGGGCAACTTACCCGTCGAGAGAGTTCAACCAAACCGACCATTCATAAACGCAGGAGTAGATTTTGCTGGACCATTATGGACGCACTTCAAGACCAGAGGTAAGCGACCACAGAAGACATATATCGCCATATTTTGTTGCTTTAGTACCAAGGCCATCCATACCGAAGTGGTATCCGATCTAACCACAGAAGCCTTCATTGGTGCCTTGAAACGATTCACTGGTCGAAGGGGACACTGTCGCAAACTTTTTTGTGATAATGCAACGAATTTCGTTGGTGCCAGAAACCAACTGGCACCATTGTCAGAGGTAATCCACATCGCAAGGGCTACGAAGCAAATTACACGCTTCTGCACTACTAAGGGTATTGATTTCATATTTATCCCTCCCAGATCACCCCACTTTGGTGGCCTCTGGGAGGCAACAGTGAAGTCAGCCAAATACTTCATAGTAAGGAATATTGCTCCCGCTTCACTTACTTATGAAGAGTTGGAAACCGTGATGATCGAGATAGAAGCCATTCTAAACTCGAGACCCCTGACTTCGCTATCTGCAGATGCCAATGACCTCAACGCGCTTACGCCAGGGCATTTCTTAATCGGTGAACAACTTACCAATACCGTAGATGCAAGGTGTCAAGCAAGTAGTACGACTCACTCTAAGCGATGGAAGGAGTTATACGAACTCAAACAAAGGTTCTGGCAGCGATGGTCATCTGAATACTTAACGGAACTTCAACAGCGGGCTAAGTGGACAAAAGTATGCAAAAACATTCAACCTGGAATGCTAGTAGTCATTAAAGAAGACAATTTACCGGCTTTGAAATGGCGTCTGGGTCGAATACTATGAGGCATTCCAGGTGCAGACGGGTTTATTCGAGTCGCAGACGTCAAAACTTCCTCAGGTGTGCTGCGCAGAGCCATCCACTCGCTGGCTCCGTTACCAGTTCAAGCAGAAGGAGATCAAGACCAGGTCAATACACAATCTGATTTGGCACCAAGAGCAATCAAGCATAAAATAACTGAACCGGAGACCAGCTTAGAACCAAGATCAAAACAATCTAGTAGGGGTGGTGGTAGCAGGCGATGGCAGATGATGTCAGCACCAATCAATCTTCTACTATGGGCAAGTCTGGTTTTACCCGTTTTTACCAGCTTGGCTCATATATCTTCGTTTCCTCGATCACCAGGGCTATATTTTGAGAGCCTGGGTCCAGCAAATTTGGTATTAAGCGAATGGGACATAGTCGTGTACTATAACTTAACTTCATATTGGCAAGAGGCAATAAATCTGCGACAGGCAGTATCGGAACTACAGGACGAAATCTGTAGACAACCCCATAATGACAAATTTTGCACAACATTCGTAAATCAGTTTAACGTGCTATTAGCAAACATCGAGCAAAGCAATGAACTCTTGCAGCCGTCCACAAGGAAAAAGATGAGAAGAAATAAAAGAGGAGCTCTAAATGTAGTCGGCAGTATTGCGAACTCATTATTTGGCTTACTGGATGATGACTACGCTAAAAGGATGGAATCTGTGATCACGAGTGTGAAGAATAATGACGAACATGTACTACAACTAATCAAAAATCAGACTTCCATAATAGATTCCACCGTGAATATAATGATGGGCATAGATAAATCAACAAACCATGCTCTCAGTCAGTTAAACTCAACATTGAATAGCACAATATTGCGCCTAAATCAAATAGCAAGGTTATCCAACGAACACGAAGCCTATAAGGCATTGTACTCGATGACGATGCAATTAATGGTGTCGATAAACAATTATCAAAATACCCAGACCGCCTTACTGGATGTTCTCACAGATACACACCATGGTAAGATCAACCCTTGGCTGATAACTCCCGAACAACTATCGCAAGAACTCTCATCAATTAAGGAAGAATTGCCATCACACTTACGACTACCAACCAAACCAAGCAACCTGTTGGGATTATACATTTAGGTTATTATTAAATGTTTATTTAATATAAACTAATATTACACAAAGTATACATAAAAGATAATCACGTTACGTGCAGCGGCTGATGATGATGAAGATGGACAACCTGGATGACTCACGTCAGGCGAACAATATAGCGGCTCACTCTGCACTATCCACTTGATTACAGCGGTGAAGCAAAACTATGCTAAGTTCGTAACCGGTCGGCTACATACAGTATCATGACGGTTGAAGGTCGCGTGACCGGCAAAAACCTTATTTTTCGACTAAAACTACCACTATTCTCGGAAGAAGCCTTTGAATTGTTACATTTAGTATCAATACCAGCGGTAATCAATGACACTGTCATGGCGGTCCAAACAAATTTACAGTACCTAATCACAAGTCTAAACCGAGATCAATATTACCCGATGAATGAGCAGGAACTGTCCACCTGTCGCAGAGGCATCAACTTCAATTTCATATGTAATCAGCTACATCCTCTCTATCGAATTGGTTCAGCGACAAACGCTTGCGAGATGAGTTTTATTAGTCATATTTCGTCGGATAGCAAGTGTATAGCGGCGGAAGCAGTAAACGCACCAAGATGGACTCAACTAATAACCCCTAATCATTGGATTTATTTCATGAAACAACCTACTAGCATAAACGTTATATGTGGGGGATCGCTAGTACAGTCCACCCTGGATGGCTCAGGAATTATTCATCTTGGAGAAAACTGCGCCATTAAGGAAAAATTTGTGACCATCCAAGCCCACAAACTATTTCCGAGCTCGTTTAACACATCGTTTGTACCAACCCGGAACATCACCGACTTCAAGCTAGCACCACCTGAGCCTGAACTAAAAAACAACGTCACTTCAAGCTATACCCATTGCACGTCCTAGGACTCATCTTAATCCAACTATAGCAGAATCCTTCAGTGTTTCCATAGATGGTTGAGCTATCGCTCAACGGCCGGGAGAATGTTCAGATGGTACGCTTCAGGTAACAACCACTTTTTATCACGGTCATACGCCAGACGCATCGTCAGCAAATTCCTGCGTACCTGAGCGCTAAGCAATATATGCAGGTATACTTCATGAACATGCCTGCCATATATGCAGTATACTGCATACACGTGACCAACGAATCTAACGGAGAATTTATGCTGACATATACATGCTCCGATTAGTACTTAAGTAGGATAAGAATAATATTAAGAACAGTTGTTTGTTTAACGTGGAGGAGTAAAGAAGGCGATTCAATATAATTAACATTTTGTTTTATATTTGTTCTTAATACCTTTGTCCACAGCAACTTCATTTGGTGTATCACCAAGTGAATTTTCCTTGCAGGTTCAACATCTCTGTCAAATCTAAGGTTCAACAACTCTACGAAAGTGTCCATTGGTGTTCCACCAAGGGACTTGTAAAAAAAGGGCGACAGACCGGATATTGAATTCGGTCGACAGTCAAAACAGCGATTAATCTCGCTATAAAAACAGACACTTTTCAGTATTTTTCAGTAGCTCAGACCCTACTGAAATTTACTGAAAGAGGGGAAATTTTCAGTTTTCAGTAAAACGGAGTACGGGAACAGCTTCATTGCAATTAATCGCAATTCATCGTAGTACGGGAACATACCTATTCTCAGGTTTCGGAGACGACTCTATTTTCAAAATGTTTCAAAATACAAGATCCATTCTGAGTTCCAAAACGGCTGCCATGACTTTCACAGCAGACTGGGACACCTTGAACTTCTTCAGTGGTGATGTGTGTATTTGTGTCATTGAATAGAGCCTTTTTTGGACTCAGGCTCATAATGATAGGGTAGTCGATTATAATTTACACTTTCATCCAGATTGAGTTGCTTGGTTGACGATAGTTCAAAAACTAATAGCTCGATTAAAATAAAACCTGCAATTGATAATTATTATGCGTGTCTAAACCCATTACGTTTCATTAAACTACCCCCATTAATGACCTACCTACTCATTTCACGAACTTAATGACCCAACCTGGAAACATTGTACCGTTAAATCGTACAAATCATTTTAAGTGCAAATATGCAGCATGTATAGGGTATGTATAGGGCAATTCTATTCCGGCACATCACACAGTTTTTTTCTTCATTGTATATATTAGGCGTGTTTTTTTGCTCCGATACAGAGCAGAATAGAACTATGCCGCAAAAACAACGATCTAGTATAAAACAGCAGTGCTTTCGCTAAGACTGACATAGGTTGCTGTATTCGCTGTGGTAGCAGAAAACAGCTGAAAATAAAGGGAGAAAAGAACGAATATAAACTACCAAAAAATAGAAAAAGAACTAACAGAAAATTATTTCTTTTAACTTTCTACACATTATGAGGGCTTTTTCTAATTTCCTAACTACCAAACCTTTCAGCATAACCATGAAAAACCCAAAGCGACCTCACAGAAAAAAATACAACTTCACATGAGCTTTTCTTTTTTCTATCAGCACGTTCTATAGCTAAGCACGTGAACTGCAAATGAGGAATAGAATTCGTGTCCTAGTGAATTCACTGGGACAGGAGTGTTGTTGTTTTCAATGCATATACTCTATTCTCTAGTGGATAGAGGAGCAAAAAAACACGCCTATTATATTTTACACACCGTGCTCAAAATGCATACACTAAATTTAGTTTAGTTTGATTTGAAATTAAAGTCGTTGCACTGAAGAAAATGCAAGTCATGTTTTTGGTAGTGTCAGTTAGATTAAGCCAAGCCTACCAGCTGCAAGAATATCCAGAAGAATCAAATTAAATAATTCTAATATGGATGAAAACATTATTACCACAATAACAGACAATAATCTAATTTAAAATTTAGTTTAAAAAACAGTTACCACAATAATAGACAAAAATCTAATTTGGTCAGATTTCACATCCGCATCTGTTAGATAGTTTGTTGTGCATTAATTAAGAAAGAACCGCGTAAAATATTAACTGAAATCTAACACAACTTTGAGACAAGTGGCATTAGCTTTGAATAACTATATCAACAGATTATTGATTTGTGATCACGGTTCCCTTCTTGTCTATAATCGCATAGACAACGTATATCGTCTCTAAAGCTTATCAAAGCAGAGAATAATTGATACGGGAAACTCGATCGTTTTGCGGAATAAGCCTCCGAAAGCAGAATCAAATTGGAATTGTTTTTGCGGGATGATTCAAATTGAAAAATTTTATTTATCTTGAAAATTTTATTTGACAAAGTGGTTTCGAAAGCATGCACAAATCAATAACCTTTATGAGTAAATTATTTCCATGGATATAAGTCGGAGATGTTAAAATTTGTCACAACCAGCGTAAATAGCAATTAATGATTTCCAACTGCAAGTAGTCACACCAGTCAAGTATGCACTGTGTGCTGGTGTCTGATGAGAATCAGTGCATGCTTTTGAAACCACTTTGTCAAATAAAATTTTCAAGATAAATAAAATTTTTCAATTTTAATCATCCCGCAAAAACAATTCCAATTTTATATCAACAGAGTCAAGTTTAAATTAGGCTATCTTTAAAACTTTGACGGCGGCAGGCATTTTAAAGTTTTCAGGTGCCCCTATATTCCGGGAAGACGAAATCCGGCAGTAAACAAGTATGAAAATTGATAGTGTTTATGAATTTTAGGGTTTATGCAACTGGTGAGTGCATGTGAAATAAAAAATATTTGAAATTTCCAAATCAAAAAAGTTTTGCAATGATAGCCTAATTAAATGTTATTCCTACATTTTCGCAAACAACTGCTATTTTTCAAATCAATGTTTTTTATTCCATGCAGATGATTGTGATTTCTGTTCAAGAATATTTCTGTTGAAGTTTCTGTTCGTACGTGGATACTAGCTTCAGCATCACGTAATAGGCTAGCAATTCTAATCAAATGATGAACCATATACGTATATGAAGTTTACCCTCTAGCTCGGAACTATTTGTGCCCTGGCTGTACTTTTAAAATGAAAGTATTACTTCGCACAAACATGCTCATGCAAATGGATAGCTTATAGGGGAGCATAAGTTTTTCATTTACATGAGGAGAATTTATCAAAATTATTCCGAAATTGACTTTATAATGAATTATAGATTTTTTTCAGACATTTAATTATGATCATCTGAGCTACCGACCTGGAAACAAATAACTAAACATATGGTTTACATAGGAACATAAACATCGGCCTGGAGTCACGCAAAGGAACTCTTCGGGGGAGGGATGAAAGTTTCAACGCAAACAAAAATATTTTAAATGCTTTCACTTAGACAACTGCAATAACCTAGAATACAAATAAATTATTAGTATTTTATTCATTCAAGTTTTGAATTAGGAAATCAGCTTTATACACAATCATTATGCTGATTTATAAATTAATCCGTGATTCCTTCTTACTTCATTTTTAGCGAAAATGTTTCTTCGCTTTATCCTTATCACTTTTTACCTACACCTTTCACATTACTTTCGGATACTCCATCGTATCAATGTGATTGTTATGATAAGTAATCGGGAACGATATCAAATTTCACAGCAAACTAACATCAAAAACCTAAAAAACTGAATATGGTATAGAAGTATTAAAATGCAATCGTTTATTCTGTTCTTATAATAGGTGCGTTGTCTTTTGCACACTCGAGCAGATCAAATTTTGTTAATTATACTGAAATTCTAATCAAATTTTTTTAAGTATATTATTTATTATCTTTTTGTTGAATTCAATATAGCTAACAAAATTTGATTTGAATTTCAGTATGCTTAACCAAATTTGATCTGCTCGGGTGTGCAAAAAAATGCGCCTACTACCAAAGACAACGTGTGTCGACCCTAAAGATTTTCCAAGCGTAGAATATTTGATGCAGGAATATGGATAGTTACGCGGATAAAACCTCCGAGAGCATTATCAAATAGAATTGTTTTTTGATTGCGAGACGATCCAAAATTACAATTTAACGAATTAGTTTAATCTCCCACTACAAGTGGTTACATCAGTCATGTATACACTATGAGCTGATATCTATTGAGAAACAGTGTATGCTTTCGAAACCACTTAATTAGATTTAAATTTTTGATTTCGGAATAATTTTCAACCCAATATCTTAATTATTCTGTGTTTTATTTAAATACAAAATGATTATGTCTTTATTGAAAGCCCCATATAATAATTAACGTTTTGATGGCATTAATACTGTATTTGAGTCATATCTTGCGGTTTCGCAGTCATAGTTGGTGGGCGGTTGGGGTTACACAGTGATTGTTTTGATAAAATGTCAAGTACTTTTTTCAAATATTTACGAAGTTGGGTCATTAAGTTCGTGAAAAGGGGAGTAAGAAGTGCAAATAAATATGCAAATTTATTTTTCTTTTTCAATATATTCACCTGCTACTCTGATACATTTGTCGTATTTTTCAATTAGCTTATACAATACACCTTTTCAAAAATATTTTGTCTTTGTCTCCTTTTTTTGATACCTTTTTTCAACCACTGTAAAAATGAAGCGTAATATTCTCAGGTTTTGGAGGCGCCTCTATTTTTAAAATGTTTCAAAATACAAGACCCGTTCTGAGTCCCAAAACGGCTGTCATGACTTTCCCAGCAGACTGGGACAACTTGAACTTCTTCAATTGTGTAGTGTGTATTTGTGTCATTGCATAGAGCCATTTTTGGACTCAAGCTCATAATGATCAATCCAAGTTTTGTCTTCAGTAGTGATTTGACTCAAAATTCCACCCTCGTCTTCACTATAAAGGTCCTCGTTGTGGTTCGTCTTCAAGTAAGTATTTTTCTGGTTTAAAAAGACGGATGTAAACGGATGTCATCGTTTCCATAATAGTTTGAGCCGACTTTCCTTGTTTGGCGATAAACTTCATACCAGCGGGGTAGTCGATTATATTTTACACTTTCATCCAGATTGAGTTGCTTGGTTGACGATAGTTCAAAAACTAATGGCTCGATTAAAATAAAACCTGATATTGATACTTATTATGCGTCTCTAAACCCATTACGTTTCATTAAACTACCCCCATTAATGACCTACCTACTCATTTCACGAACTTAATGACCCAACCTGAAAACATTGTACCGTTCAATCGTACAAATCATTTTAAGTGCAAATACGATTAAATAAATATTTGTTGGCTGATGCAGAATGTATAGGGTAAGTATAGGGCAATTCAATTCCGACACATCACACAGTTTTTTTCTTCATTGTATATATTCTATTTTACACACCGTGCTCAAAATGCATACACTAAATTTAGTTTAGTTTGATTTGAAATTAAAGTCGTTGCACTGAAGAAAATGCAAGTCATGTTTTTGGTAGCGTCAGTTAGATTAAGCCAAGCCTACCAACTGCAAGAGTATCCAGAAGAATCAAATACAATAATTCTAATATGGGTGAACACATTATTACCACAATAACAGACAAAAATCTATTTTAAAATTTAGTTTAAAAACCACAATTACCACAATAACAGACAACAATCTAATTTGGTCAGATTTCACATCCGCATCTGTTAGATAGTTTGTTATGCATTAATTAAGGAAGAACCGCGCAAAATATTAACTGAACTCTAACACAACTTTGAGACAAGTGGCATTAGCTTTGAATAACTTTTCCTCATCTGCTTTCATCAAATTTACGTAAGTAAAGAGCTGGTGAGATTTTCTAGAAGTAATTTTCATTTGGGGGGCAAATATTTAGTAAAAAACAAGGTTTTGATCGAATGATCAAACTTGCTTGTATTAATTCCATTTCAGTAGCTCTTCATATAATGCAAACACATTTTTTACCATCTCTTTAATTTTAATGTGGGTTGTATGTTTAATTTTGGGATACAATCACCAATGGAAATGTGTATATCATGTGCAGTGCCTTTGAATTCGAGTTAGGTTCGCATTTTACGTTAATTAGCACCAACATATGCATGCTGTTCGGATTAAAAATGTATTTTGAAATCTTAGTAATTGAACTTTGCAAACATATTGATTTTGAAATGTTACGCACTGCCTGCGATCTTCCTATTATGTCGGCTTGTATTCAAATGGTTGTTTTAAGGCTAATGAAAAAGTTTCAATTTGGTATCAAATTTTACAAGGTCGGGAAAGGAAAATATAAATGACGTTGACTCGATGCGCACTAAATATGCGTGTTCGCACGTATAAATAAATAGAAATTAAGTGAATTTGGAGTAATAATGTAATTTCTTATATTCGATAGGATGTTTACACAGCTTTTTCACTTTCGAGCATTAAACTAAAACAACCAGTCTTGCTTGCACATGTGTTCTGAGTTGAGTTTTCGGGTCTAAATTTCTTCTCAAATGAAAAATGTAAACAATGCTTCTGGCAGCTCACGTTTTTTTGTTCGAACTGGCTAAGCGGATACTAAGGCAAAAAGTATTTAGCGGACCGTTATGTCATAAACCATCAATAGTTCAAAGGTTCAGGCAAGTACAGACTATATATTCAAAGAAAAAATATTTGTTTGGTCAATCATATTCGAGTTTGAATAAAAACATATCAAATAAGTGCTCAAGTTAACGAAATCTCATTTTTTCCTTGATCTGCTTCTTGTACGTTTTTACTACTCAATCACTAAGTTTTAAAATATTTTATTTTTTTTTTCTATGGTAATTCCAAAGATCAAAGGATTACCTTTTGAAGTGAATGCTTAGCTATGGTGGCAAGGAGACACATATGGGGAAAGCTGATACCAATTAGCCTATATCGATTCCATTATTCTTTTTTTAAGTGCCACATTATTTCTTATTTTCTGAAGTGCTGGTGCTATGCCCAGTCGTCACTAAAGCTATGATATGACACTTAATTAATGGAGCGCTGGTATTATGCCCAGCCACTCGCTATTCTGCTTCCTTACTTTTATGTGGTGACTTTAATATGCCGTCGCTTTTTTGGGATGATACTTTCTCAAATATTTTGTGTTCTAGCAATATTTCTTTCGCTATTTCTTCCTTTATGTCCCTTTGCTCTATTTCCCAATTTAACAATGTACCGAATACTAACAACAGGATTCTGTATTTGATTCTAACTAATATTCACCCTTCTTCCATTTTCTTGAGTCCTTCTCTGTCTCCGTACGTGCAACCTGATCTTCATCATCCTCCTCTTTTTATGGAATTAACTCTTAACCGTTCGTCTAAAGACAAATCTGTTTCTAATCTTCGTTTTAATTTTTAAAAAAAGCGAACTATTCCGCTTTGTCCAATGAAATCAATGCTACTAACTGGTATAACTTCTTCAGAGGGCTAAGTGTGGATGATGCTCTTGACAAATTTTATTCCCTCTTGTCCAATTTAATTTCCTGCTATACTCCCTCCTTCCGCTGTATAAGAAGTTCCGATCCTCCGTGGTTCACAGTCGATGTTGCGGTTGCTCTTAGAGCCAAAGATGCGGCGCATAGTAAATACAAAAAGTCTGGCTCTCTTAATGACCTTTTGAATTTTAAAAGATCACGGACTGCTGCTAAAAAGGCAGCCAATGACGCATTGCGTGCCTACCTGGAGCATATCGAAACTTCCATTACTTCCGATAATTCTAAGCCTTTTTGGTCTTATGTCAAATCCCTTAAAACTTTCTCTGGCATTCCTTCTGTCATGTATCTTCATGATAAGTCTGCATCCTTACCTCAGGATTCCTGCGAGCTCTTTGCTCAATTTTTACTAATGTTCGAAAATCACTTTGGCCAAAAATTCATATATACATATATATATATATATATATATATATATATATATATATATATATATATATATATATATATATATATATATATATATATATATATATACATATATATATATATATATATATATATATATATATATATATATATATATATATATATATATATATCATCAAAAAATTTCAGTGAAAAAATCTCAGGAACGCGCCATCCGATTGAACTGAAATTTTTAGGACACATTGGTGTATATGCAGAATAGTGCCAGGTCTCAGAAAAAGTTAAAAATCTTTAACCCTTTGGCGCCGGCGGCCATTTTAGTGATATTTTTAATATACCTATTATTCCGTACACAAATAAGTTTTGCAAAAATAAAGTTAACAAAATAAATTTCGAACGTGTTTCACATGTGAATCAGATAATGTTTTCGAATTTTTTAACCCCATGTGTGCGCTGGGTGCCTAAAAAGAGAACGGGAAAAATTGAAAATTTTTAAATTGCGATAACTTTTGACAGAGCTATTCAATCATTACCAAATTTTCAGAACATATTGATATTATTTAGTTGTAAATTTGTGTAGCTTTTGATGCACGTGCTGGCAACCCTGAAGCTAGGGCATGCACTGAAAGTGAAAACCTCCAAATTATCATCTCTCTTGAAAAAATGCCGTTTCTGCAAAAAAAAGCCACTTATATGTAAATTTCGTGCTTTTTTTACATAGACCAAAAAAAAAATTTGACATGGTATAACGGGCACGCCTGGTAACCCTTGCCCAATTTACCTACATTTTTAGCATCAAAAACTTCTGTTCACGGAAACTCACGATCCGATAAGCAGAATTAATTGAAATTCGCAGAATGTATTGGTCTTAAATAGGACCAGGTCTGATAGAAGCGATTTTGAAATGTGGGCAACTCTGTGCCAGTGGTGCCATCTTGAAAAATTACAAAGAAAAAAAAAACTGCTTTTTGCCCTATGAAATGTGAATTAGTAACCAGATTTTCATGAAATTGACACAGTAGCTGCACCTTACTCTAAACTCTGTTTGATAGAAATTTGGTTGAAAAATTCGATTGGTGCTGCCAGCTATGGTAATTTTTGTGTCTTTGGTTTTGAAAATTCTCTCAGGAAAATAAAACTTTTTCCCCTATAACTTCCAGTGCAGTCATGAAATCAATACGAATTTCATACAATTAATGGACCTTATTATAAGCATTATTCAGGCCAAATTTGGTTGAAAAGCCTTGATAGGGTTGCCAGCTATTGTTGGTTTTGTGTTTGTTTGCAATATCTTTATTAAGCGGTTTTAGCGTAGAATTTTCAATTGGTAATGATATTGTAGTGACAATAAACAGCAAATATTAAGCTTTCGATTATTTGAAAAAACTCGCTGCAGGTAACCCTAAATTTCTTTATACTCCTATAACTTCGAATGTAATATAACAACGTGAAGCAGATGTGATATATTCTTGGCTTTGGCACTGGCGAAAGGTTGCCAGTACGAGTCGGCTGTGCTACTTTTGTATCAATAAATGCTTACAGTTAGTATTCATACCGGAAATATTTACAATGAAAATAAATAACCGATGTTTCAATTCCCTTAGTTCTGCAAATTTTTCGGATCGCAGCCCCAAACACCAACTTCAGTTACAGTGCGGCAGGCACTGAGCATTTTCTTCATTGATGTTATATGAGATGCTGCTTTCAAAGTTTGGTGAAATAAGCAACTGATAACGAATATAATTAACAAGTGTTTTTCTTTCATAAACTTTGAAACCCATGCCAGTGGTAATATCTGAAACCTTCTACCATATGAGTTGTAATACATTCTTGAGACCAAAGTAAAACGTGGCATTTGAAACAGTTTGGCCATAATAAGCAGCTCATGTGGTGGAATATGCACTCAAAACCTGCACGATTCTTCTACTGTTCTTCGAACATTAGTGTTTCTAGCGGTTCAGGTGCGCTAGAGTTTTTTTTCTTCTTTTACCTCCCATCTCAATAGTTCTTCACCTTCAACAGTTTTTCCCACACCTGATCGTACCCTTTCCACTGCTTTAACTAATCCTTTAGAAGTCGAATCATTCATGTTGTCCCTCGATGGAAGTACAAGCCTCGGTGCTGACGGCATTCCGAATTTTTTCACCAAATCACTGTCTTCCTCTTTGTGTGTTCCTCTGTCAATAATTTTCAGCATTAGTATTTCAACCGGTACCTTTCCTGCTCTTTGGAAATCTGCCAACATATTTCCTATTCATAAAGCTGGTGATTCTTCTTCCATCCCTAATTACCGTCCCATATGACCTTTTGCCATGCTTTAGTAAGCTCCTCGAAAGAGTAGTTTACAACAGAGGGTACTCTTTTATTCAGCCCTTGCTGGCCAGTGAATAGCATGGATTCGTTAAAGGTAAGTCAACGGTTACAAACTTATTGTCTTTTACAAACACCGTTGCTTCCGCAATCGACAAGCAAAAGCAAGTATATGTTTTATACACTGACTTTGCCAAGGCTTTCGATTCTGTGAACCATGCTATTCTTCGGTCTAAGTTAGCAGGGTTTGGTCTCTCTGGTGTCCTCTTTTCTTGGTTCTCCTCCTACATTTGTGATCGCTCTTGTGTTGTGATTGTCAACTCTTGCTCTTCTACACCCTCTTTTCTTACCTCAGGAGTTCCGCAAGGATCTATTCTTGGTCCTTTATTGTTCCTTATGTTTGTTAATGATCTTCCTTCCCTCTTTAGCTCACCCTGTCTTTTGTACGCTGATGATCTCAAAATTTTCAGAGTGATAGAATCCGCTAGTGACTGTTCGTTATTACGGAAAGATTTGGGTACTTTGGCTACCTGGTGCGCAGCGAATTCTCTCACTTTGTATGTTTCGAAATGTCATCAAATGTCTTTCACCCACAATGTTGTGCATCCCCTCAATGTTGTGACTAGCTTCAAGCACCTTGGCGTGATTTTCGATTCCAATCTGAAGTTTGATTTACATATTTTACACGTCACTGCCAAGGCTTCTCGTTTGTCCGGCTTCATCATTAGATCCTCTAAACGTTTTGTTAATCTTTCCACTCCTCTATATCTGTTTTTTTCCTTCGTTCGTAGTGTTCTTGAATACTGTAGCCAAATTTGGTGTCCAAATTTGCTGCGGTTGAATCCGTGCAACGCAGATTCACCCGCTCATTGTTCTATAAGTTCAATATTCCGTATTGCGATTACAGTATGCACCTCTCCATCCTTCAAATTCCTTGACGAGTGCCTCCTCTTTAAACTTTTCAACGGCTGTATATTGGTGGACCCTAGCATTCACCTTTCTGTTAGAGATTCGGGCCGTCTTAATAGAACAGTTTTCAAATTTAATGTTCCATTTGCCCGTACCGACACCTATTTCTTTTCTCCCCTTTTGCGTTTGCCTCGTCAGCATAATAATCTTAACCTTGGTCCTCTGCCTCGAGCGTTAGCTTTGTTTAAAAATATTCTAAAAAATATCGTTCTTTCAGGCACGTGAAATATGCCATGATTTAGTTTTTTGTTGTATTTTTTTTCGGTCGATTTTCCTTTGATTACTTTTCCTTTCTGAATTTCATTTGGTTTTAATTATTTTTTTTTTTTTAATTTAATTGTTCTCTTTTTAACTCTCATATTATTGTGCATTTTTTCATTTTATATATATATATATATATATATATTTTTTTTTTCTCTATTTTTGTTATGTCTAATCTATAATTGGATTTGTTCTGTTGATTTGGACTAAATAAATAAATAAATAAACACAAGACAAACAAATACAGCCATGAGCATACGGCGGGATTCGAAACCTCAGGTAGTAGATCGCGCTTCGCGAGCTGGCACCTTATACCCCGGCGCCTCTCATACCCTGGCCCTGGACCTTTCATAACCTGGTCTTACCATACTCGAAAGTATTTTACATTTGATGTTTTGATATATCCCTCTCCCTCTCATATGTTTAAAATGTCCCGAAAATTCAAGTTTTCAATGAAACAGTTAAGCGGTTATGCAAACATTCATCCAAAGATAGTTGCAGCGTATTCCTATATTATGACCCCTACAATTTTTTCACATACAGTTTTCCTTTTTCAATTTCAAGACTGCTTATGTGTGGTAATTTAGAACACGCGGAGGTTCGATGTTTTGAAAAGAATTTTCACGTACGTGCTCTAGCTAAAATGTTGCCCAAATGTTCATTTTGAATCAGCATTGTATATTTTTGATAGGCATAAATACTTCCTGTGAATCTCGTGATGATCCGATGTTTCTGCCAAGAGTTATGACAAATAATATCATTGAAAAAAATTGTTGTCTATTTTTAGGCAATCAGCGCCCACATAAAATTAAAAATTACCAACCCATTACCAATGCCAATCATAAAACGTTATCAGTTTTCATTCCTCATACTCATTTCTCACAATAATTGTCTTTCCTTAGAAATATGGGAAAAAATCACTAAAATGCCCACTGCTGCCAAAGTGTAAAAAATGTTTTCATTTTAACTTGACATGGACCGACATAGAATTTCAGCTCGATTGCGTTACGCACATTAAATAATCTCACTAAATCTTTTTTCTGATTTATGTACACATGTAAAGAAAGGACAAGGCGAATTTAGTACTAATTATCTTTGCAAATCAATAAAAATATGCCGTGAATTATTTCATGTGGCACCAGTTTTACTCTTGGTTGTTTTTAAGTTTCCTCCGGTACCAATTCAAAATTGTGTTACAATATTCAAATACTTATTTTCGTCAGGATCATTAATTGATGTGATTTGCCAAACCTTTAAGTATAAAATCCATACCCTCCAGCATAACATTATCACTCTAAATTTACTCAGTTTCTATTCAACCACCCGTGCGTACCAACATATTTCTTCAAAGATCAATAAAAATATAAAAGATATTCATATCAATATGCATGAATATCAATATGCATGATCTAATTATAGTTCCATTTTTAGCTTCATGCAAATGTTTGTGCTAATTACCGTAAAAAGTGAACTTAACTCGAATCCAAAGTAATGCACATGATATACACATTTTCATTGTTGATTGTACCCAACTTTAAACATATAACCCACAGTTAAATGAAAGACGTTGTCAAAAATATATTGGCTGCATCTTTATATGAAGAGAGATTTTGGATAGATATCCCCACAGCTATCGATTTCGCAAGGTTAATATATGAGCTTAACTTTTCATTGGCACGCACCCACCAATACTACCAGCAAATGAATTTCCAGCTGTGGGAACACGTATCAGTTTTCCGAAATATGTTCTCATTATGCAACACACGACCTTTTTTTACTAAAAGATTACTATAGAAGTGATATAACATTCATTCCAGGCATTTTTTCGATGTTAAATGTAAGTTTATTGTCGGTGAAATTGAAATTACCGTTGTTATTGTTGTAGACAGCCGAAATTGACAGCATAAACAGCCGTTGCCACCGAATTTTACTAAATCTGTGGCAGCACAGAATAAATAGCGCGTAGTGGCAACACCGTTTTGTTGACAATAATAACCAAAATCGAGAGATCTGCCACCTATGAATAATAATTAGAATTAAGTTAGCTAGCGACCTTATGTATTAGGAGAATAAGAAGAAGAGGAATAAAGATAATTGTGTGTTGTAAATCCGAATCGAGTAAACGTGTTTTTAGTTCAAGTAGAAAGTTTCTACAATTGGTGACACCTACTGTTGGACCAAACGCCGCTCATCGTGCAGCAAAATACACCACAAGGTGTTCTGCTTATTTCGAAACATCCCACACCACAAGTGGTGACATCATTTTAAAATTCTTTCGCACAAATCGCCACAAACCGAGTGCCGCAACATGGCGCTGCCAAGAACTCCGTCAGGGAGATCTGCAGAAAACATTTTGCTATCTCCGTTGGATGAGAGGCAAAAGCAAGACGAAGATGATCAGGCACATATTCGACCTAACCAAGCAGGTCTACAGACAAGCACAAACCAACAGCCAAAACCAATGGTCGCGGCGGTGCAAGGCGTAAAACTTCCGCCATTTTGGCGTCACGACCCGGCCATATGGTTTGCGCAGGCTGACGCGCAATTCTACTTAAACAACGTTCAGTAGGACAATTCGAAATATTTTACGTTGTTAGCAACTGTGGATTTCGAAACGCTGAACGGAGTTTCAGATCTAATTAGAAATCCGCCAACTTCAGATAAGTATACTTCGCTAAAAACGCAACTAATAGCACGTTTTACGGATTCAAAGGAACGCCAATTGCATAAATTACTGTCGGAGCTAGAACTTGAAGGGAGAAAACCGTCTCAGCTATTACGGGAAATGATAAGTGTGGCCCCGCCAGGCTTGACAGACGATGTAATCAGAACGCTCTGGATGAAAAGAATGCCAACGAACGTTCGGTGTATTTTGTCAGCGAGCGACGAGATTTCGATAACAAAGTTGGCCGACATAGCTGATCGAATATTGGAAAACGTCACCATGCCGCATGTGATGCAAACAACGGACGCTCTGAGTGTAAATAGCGTAGGAGACAAGCAATACTCTTCTGATTTTTCTACTCGATTAACAGCAGTGGAAAACAACGTACGCGATTTAGTTAAGTCTGTGAAACGACTGGAGGTTCGAGGACGTAATCGATCACGTAGCAGGGATCCAAGAGAAAAAAGTCTCTGTTTTTTCCATGCGAAATTTGGAGAAGGAGCACGAAAATGCTACGGACCATGCAACTTCAATCAAAATAGCAACCAGGGAAACGCGTAAAGCTGCCACATATCGAGACGGTATGTGACAGCAAGCAAATCCGAGAATACCGTCTCCACGTCACGGATAGAAACATAAAAATTCCTTTTTTAATAGACACGGGATCAGTAGTATCAGTAATCCCACGATTTTTGGTTAAAAAACCGACTATTCCCGATAAATTTATATTGTATGCTGCCAACAATTCCAGTATAACCACTTATGGGGAAAAACAATTAAATATAGACTTCGGATTAAGCCGCAGTTATAGATGGCCCTTCATAATTGCAAAGGTCAAAACACCAATAATTGGTGCGGATTTTTTGGTGCACTATAATTTGTCAATAGACCTGCAAAATCGACGAATCTATGACACAAAAAAGATGTTTACGATCCCAGGAAAATTACTGCTTCCGGAGCATGTCAACATTTCAACAATTAATAAGCTATCAATATATAGTGATATCTTACAAAAATTTATCAATGTAACGAAAAGACAACGTCGCTCCAGCAGTAAACATTACACTACAGACCGCATAATCACAACAGGTCTTCCAGTAGTCGAACGACCACGACGCTTAACAGGACAAAAGCTGGAGGATGCAAAAAGTGAATTCCAAACGATGTTGGACGACGGAATTTGCCGACCGTCAAACAGTCAGTGGGCAAATCCGCTACACCTGGTAAAAAAGAAAACGGGAGGATGGAGAGCATGCGGCGATTTTAGAAAACTAAACGCCCAACCCATTCCCGACAGGTATCCGATTGCGCATGTGCAAAGTTTCACGCATTTACTGCATAATAAAACGGTTTTCACAACTTTGGATTTAGTACGGGCGTACTACCAGATCCCAATGGAGCCCGAGGACATACCCAAGACAGCCGTTACAACACCTTTTGGAATGTTTGAATTCTTGGTTATGCCATTCGGGTTAAGGAATGCAGCGCAGAGTTTCCAGCGTTTCATGGACGGTGTTCTGAGAGGACTTGACTTTGCTTATTGTTATATTGACGATATATTGATAGCATCAGAAAATCAGCAACAGCATCAAGAGCATTTAAATGCTGTTCTATCCCGGCTTGACCAACATGGATTAATTATAAATGTTAATAAATGTTGTTTCGGTCAGACCGAAGTGGAATTTTTAGGCTACAATATCAGCGAAAAGGGTTGTAAGCCACCAGCAGAGCGAATGCACGTTATCTCGTCATATCCAAAACCCAAAACTATTCAAGATCTACGTAGATTTCTTGGATCTATTAATTACTACAGAAAATGTATCCACAAAGCAGCAGAAATACAAGCACCACTGCATGCTATTTTACGGGATTCCAAGAAAAATGATAAGCGAGAAATCCTATGGACACAAGAGTTGGACGATGCCTTTTTAAAATGCAAATCTGCATTGGCACTAGCCACAGAATTGGTACATTTAAACCCTGAAGCACCAATTGCACTCACAACTGACGCATCCAACACGGCAATAGGGGCAGTATTGGAACAAAAAAGTGGAGAAAACTGGAAGCCACTTGGATTTTTTTCCAAAAAATTAAATTCTGCCCAGAAAAACTACAGTACGTACGACCGCGAATTACTCGCCGTATATGAAGCATGCAAATACTTTCATGTCAGGGGTTTTCTCAGGGATTTTTTATTGGGGGGGGTGTTCAGAATTTTAGGACGGGTGTCCCTTTGGAATAAAGGTCAAAGGTCCCTTTTTGTAGGAAAATTGTCCGTGTTATGGGGGGTGTATGCACTTTTCAGGGGGTATTAGGGGGGTGTTAGGGGGGTGTAGGAAAATCCCTGCGTCATGTGATAGAAGGTCGTCCTTTCATTATAAAAACAGACCACAAGCCATTAATATACGCTTTTTCCCAAAAACTCGACAAAGCTTCTCCACGACAGCTACGGCATTTAGATTTTATATCCCAAATGTCCACAGAGATCATTCACGTGGCAGGAAACGAGAACATCGTAGCGGATGCATTGTCGAGAATCAACGCAATCAATATGCCAACAACTATCAACATAGCAGATCTAAAGAGAGAACAGGAAAACGACCCGGAACTGCGACAGCTATTACAAGGAAATTCTTCTTTAAAATTAGAGAAAATTCTTATCGATTCCGAAGTAATATACTGCGATACATCACCGGGAAAGGCGCGACCATATATTCCGAAATCATTACGCCGAAAAGCATTCGACTTAGTACACGGACCTTCGCATCCCAGCGGACGAGGAACAATTACGCAATTAAGAGCGAAATACATCTGGCCGAATTGTAAAAAAGATGTTTTACAGTGGGCGAGAAATTGTTTACCATATCAGCGAGCAAAAATTCAACGCCACCATAAAAATACTCCCGTACATATAGATATTCCAGACAAACGATTCGAACAGATTCATATAGACATAATCGTTTTACCGACAGAGCAAGGGTATCGCTACTGCTTAACGATGATAGACTGATTCACGCGTTGGCCTGAAGCCGTGCCATTGAAGGATATGACAGCAGACACAGTGGCCACCGCTCTATATGCAAATTGGATAGCACGTTTTGGTTCTCCAAAAATAATATCAACAGACCAAGGCTCCCAATTCGAATCGGCATTATTTCAATCGTTGCTAAAACTAGTAGGAGCTAAACGAATTAGAACATCACCATATTATCCGGCGGCCAACGGGATAATAGAGCGGTGGCACAGGTCATTGAAAGCAGCATTAATGTGTCATCGACCCCAATCTTGGATCGAGGCCTTACCAACAGCAATGCTAGGTCTGCGAACAGCTTTTAAAGCAGACATTAAAGCATCCGCAGCATAAATGCTCTACGGAACTACATTAAGAGTTCCAGGCGAGTTTTTTGTCAACGATGAGACGCCAGCCGATCCAGCAACGTTCCTGACTAAAATTCGCGAACATATCAGAAATATTCGCCCAGCACCCACGGCACATCATATCAACAAAACCATGTTCCACTTTAAGGATCTACACTCTTGTAGCCACGTATTCTTGCGAACAGACGCTGTTAAAAGACCATTGGAACCTCCGTTCACCGGCCCACATCAAGTGATGGAGCGAATCAACGACAGACTTTATAAAGTCAGAGTAGCAGGAGATGATGTAAATGTTTCGACCGAGCGACTAAAGCCAGCCTATTTTGAACGGGATAGCCCAATGCTTAATGATCCACAGTGGGAACGAGCGATCGAGGAACAGCGTTTCTGGCAAAGGGAACCTCTAAAGACGTATTCAAAAAAGAGAGTTTCATTCCAAACAAGTTGAAGACAAAACGAGCGTTATCATTGGAGGGGAAGTAGCTGTGGCAGCACAGAATAAATAGCGCGTAGTGGCAACACCGTTTTGTTGACAATAATAACCAAAATCGAGAGATCTGCCACCTATGAATAATAATTAGAATTAAGTTAGCTAGCGACCTTTTGTATTAGGAGAATAAGAAGAAGAGGAATAAAGATAATTGTGTGTTGTAAATCCGAATCGAGTAATAGTTCCGAATCGAGTAGTTCAAGTAGAAAGTTTCTACAAATCTATCGCCGATTCTCCCTCTGGTGGCGAATAGCGCAACTAGGAGACAAGTATCCAAGTTTTACCACTGACACTACCAAAAACATAACTTGCATTTTCTTCAGTGCAACGACTTTAATTTCAAATCAAACTAAACTAAATTTAGTGTATGCATTTTGAGCACGGTGTGTAAAATAGAATATATACAATGAAGAAAAAAAAACTCTAGCGCACCTGAACCGCTAGAAACACTAATGTTCGAAGAACAGTAGAAGAATCGTGCAGGTTTTGAGTGCATATTCCACCACATGAGCTGCTTATTATGGCCAAACTGTTTCAAATGCCACGTTTTACTTTGGTCTCAAGAATGCATTACAACTCATATGGTAGAAGGTTTCAGATATTACCACTGGCATGGGTTTCAAAGTTTATGAAAGAAAAACACTTGTTAATTATATTCGTTATCAGTTGCTTATTTCACCAAACTTTGAAAGCAGCATCTCATATAACATCAATGAAGAAAATGCTCAGTGCCTGCCGTACTGTAACTGAAGTTGGTGTTTGGGGCTGCGATCCGAAAAATTTGCAGAACTTAGGGAATTGAAACATCGGTTATTTATTTTCATTGTAAATGTTTCCGGTATGAATACTAACTGTAAGCATTTATTGATACAAAAGTAGCACAGCCGACTCGTGCTGGCAACCTTTCGCCAGTGCCAAAGCCAAGAATATATCACATCTGCTTCACGTTGTTATATTACATTCGAAGTTATAGGAGTATAAAGAAATTTAGGGTTACCTGCAGCGAGTTTTTTCAAATAATCGAAAGCTTAATATTTGCTGTTTATTGTCACTACAATATCATTACCAATTGAAAATTCTACGCTAAAACCGCTTAATAAAGATATTGCAAACAAACACAAAACCAACAATAGCTGGCAACCCTATCAAGGCTTTTCAACCAAATTTGGCCTGAATAATGCTTATAATAAGGTCCATTAATTGTATGAAATTCGTATTGATTTCATGACTGCACTGGAAGTTATAGGGGAAAAAGTTTTATTTTCCTGAGAGAATTTTCAAAACCAAAGACACAAAAATTACCATAGCTGGCAGCACCAATCGAATTTTTCAACCAAATTTCTATCAAACAGAGTTTAGAGTAAAGTGCAGCTACTGTGTCAATTTCATGAAAATCTGGTTACTAATTCACATTTCATAGGGCAAAAAGCAGTTTTTTTTTCTTTGTAATTTTTCAAGATGGCACCACTGGCACAGAGTTGCCCACATTTCAAAATCGCTTCTATCAGACCTGGTTCTACTTAAGTCCAATGCATCCTGTAAATTTCAATGGTATCTGGTTATTGGTTCGTGAATTCCCGTGAACATAAGTTTTTGAAGCTAAAAATATAGGTTAACTGAGAAAGGGTTACCGTTCTTGTCCGACATGAAATTTCCAAAGTTTTACTTTGACTGTGTAGATTAAGCATGAGATTTGTATACAGATTGGTTTTATTGTAGAAACGGACATTTTTTAGGATATTCGATCGTTTGAATGTTTTCACTTCAATTTTTTTTTTTCAAATTTAAGACACCAAAATTATCATAGCTGGCAGTTCCAACTGAATTTTTCAACCAAATTTCTTCCAAACGTGGCTTGAAGTAAGATGCAGCTACGGTGTGAATTTCGTCAAAATCGAACGATTCAATCAGAATTTATAGGGCTAAAAGCAGTTATCTTTTTTAGTGATTTTTCAAGATGGCACCACTGGCACAGAATCGCCCGCATTTCAAAATCGCTTCTATCAGACCTGGTCCTATTTAAGACCAATACATTCTGCGAATTTCAATTAATTCTGCTTATCGGATCGTGAGTTTCCGTGAACAGAAATTTTTGATGCTAAAAATATAGGTAAATTGGGCAAGGGTTACCAGGCGTGCCCGTTATACCATATCAAATTTTTTTTTTGGTCTATGTAAAAAAAGCACGAAATTTACATATGAGTGGCTTTTTTTTGCAGAAACGGCATTTTTTCAAGAGAGATGATAATTTGGAGGTTTTCACTTTCAGTGCATGCCCTAGCTTCAGGGTTGCCAGCACGCTCATCAAAAACAAATTTACAACTAAATAATATCAATATGTTCTGAAAATTTGGTAATGATTGAATAGCTCTGTCAAAAGTTATCGCAATTTAAAAATTTTCAATTTTTCCCGTTCTCTTTTTAGGCACCCAGCGCACACATGGGGTTAAAAAATTCAAAAACATTATCTGATTCACATGTGAAACACGTTCGAAATTTATTTTGTTAACTTTATTTTTGCAAAACTTATTTGTGTACGGAATAATAGGTATATTAAAAATATCACTAAAATGGCCGCCGGCGCCAAAGGGTTAAAGATTTTTAACTTTTTCTGAGACCTGGCACTATTCTGCATATACACCAATGTGTCCTAAAAATTTCAGTTCAATCGGATGGCGCGTTCCTGAGATTTTTTCACTGAAATTTAAATTTTTTGATGATATATATATATATATATATATATATATATATATATATATATATATATATATATATATACATATATATATATATATATATATATATATATACATATATATATATATATATATATATATATATATATATATATATATATATATATATATATATATATATATGTATATATATATATATATATATATATATATATATATATATATATATATATATATATATATATATATAAAGAAATATGAATTTTTGGCCAAAGTGATTTTAATACTAATGTTCTTCTTCGAACATTAGTAAAAACGGTGGGATGTGCCGGAATTGAATTACTATACATGCTGCAATATACTTACTCTATACATTGCATCAGCCAACAAATATTTATTTAATTATATTTGCCTAAATCATTTTAAGTGCAAATATGCAGCATGTATAGGGTATGCCCTATACATACCCTATACATGCTGCATATTTGCACTTAAAATGATTTGTACGATTGAACGGTACAATGTTTTCAGGTTGGGTCATTAAGCTCGCGAAATGAGTAAGTAGGTCATTAATGGGAGTAGTTTAATGAAACGTAATGGCTTAAGAGACGCATAATAAGCATCAATTGCAGGTTTTATTTTAATCGAGCCATTAATTTTTGAACTATCGTCAACCAAATAACTCAATCTGGATGAAAGTGTAAACTATAATCGACTACCCCGCTGGTATGAAGTTTCTCCCCAAACAAGGAAAGTCGACTCAAACTATAATGGAAACGATGACATCCGTTTACATCCGTCTTTTTAAACCAGAAAAAGACTTACTTGAAGACGAACCACAACGAGGACCTTTACAGTAAAGACGAGGGTGGAGTTTTGAGTCGAATCGCTACTGGAGACAAAACTTGGATTGATCATTATGAGCCTGAGTCCAAAAAAAGCTCTATGAAATGACACAAATACACACATCACCACTGAAGAAGTTCAAGGTGTCCCAGTCTGCTGGGAAAGTCATGGCAGCCGTTTTGGGACTCAGAATGGATCTTGTATTTTGAAACATTTTGAAAAAAGAGTCGTCTCCAAAAACCTGAGAATATTACGCTTCATTTCTACAGTGGTTGAAAGAATGCATCAAAAAAAGGAAACAAAGACAAAACATTTTCGAAAAGGTGTATCAAAGCAATCACTATATAACGCCAACTGTCCACCAACTATGACTGCGAGACCGCAAGATATGGCTCAAATACAGTATTAATGCTATCAAAACGTTAGTTATTGTACAGGGGGCTTTCAATAAAGACATAAAAATTTTGTATTTAAATAAAACACAGAATAATTAAGATATTGGGCTGAAAATTATTCCAAAATCAAAAATTCAAATCTAATTAAGCGGCTTCAAAAGCATACACTGTTTCTCAATAAATATCAGCTCATAGTGTAAACATTACTGATGTAACCACTTGCAGTGGGAGATTATTGATTTTTAAAGAAACAGTGCATACTTTCGAAACTAATTCATTAAATTTTAATTTTGGATCGTCCCGCAATCAAAAAACAATTCTATTTGATAATGCTTTGGGAGGTTTTATCCGCGAAATAATCCACATTCCCACATCAAATATTCTACGCTCGGAAAAGCTTAGGGTCGACATACGTTGTCTTTGGTATTAGTTCCGCTTTTTTGTACACCTGAGCAGATCAAAATTTGT
This sequence comes from Nemotelus pantherinus, assembly GCA_963978885.1. Lineage (NCBI taxonomy): Eukaryota > Metazoa > Arthropoda > Insecta > Diptera > Stratiomyidae > Nemotelus > Nemotelus pantherinus. Next base: position 96,905,734 of record OZ022263.1, on the reverse strand, counting down.
TAAGTATACTGAAATTCAAATCAAATTTTGTTAACTATATTGAATTCAACAGCTCAATTATAAAAAAATTATATTCAATATACTTAAGAAAATTTGATTTGAATTTCAGTACACTTAACAAAAATTGATCTGCTCCGGTGTGCAAAAATTAAGGCACCTATTATAAGAACAGAAAAAACGATTGCAATTTAATACTTCTATACCATATTCAGTTCTTTAGGTTTTTGATGTTAGTTTGCTGTAAAATTTGTTTTCGTTGGCGATTACTTATCATAACAATCACATTGATGCGATGGAGTATCCGAAAGTAATGTGAAAGATGTAGGTAAAAAGTGATAAAAATAAAGCGAAGAAACATTTTCGCTAAAAATGAGGTAAGAAGGAGTCATGGATTAATTTGTAAATCAACATAATGATTGTGTATAAAGCAGATACCCTAATTCAAAACTTGAATGAATAAAATACTAATAATTTATTTGTATTCTAGCTTATTGCAGTTGTCTAACTGAAAGTATGTAAAATATTTTTGTATGCGTTGAAACTTTCATCCCTCCCCCGAAGAGTTCCTTTGCGTGACTCCAGGCCGATGTCTATGTTTCTGTGTAAACCATAATGTTTAGTTCTTTGTTTCCAGGTCGGCAGCTCAGACGACCATAATTAAATGTGTGAAAAACATTTATAACTCATTATAAAGTCAATTTTGCAATAATTTTGATAAATTCTCCTCATGTAAATGAAAAACAACCAAGGCTCCCAATTCGAATCGGCATTATTTCAATCGTTGCTAAAACTAGTAGGAGCTAAACGAATTAGAACATCACCATATCATCCGGCGGCCAACGGGATAATAGAGCGGTGGCACAGGTCATTGAAAGCAGCATTAATGTGTCATCGACCCCAATCTTGGATCGAGGCCTTACCAACAGCAATGCTAGGTCTGCGAACAGCTTTTAAAGCAGACATTAAAGCATCCGCAGCATAAATGCTCTACGGAACTACATTAAGAGTTCCAGGCGAGTTTTTTGTCAACGATGAGACGCCAGCCGATCCAGCAACGTTCCTGACTAAAATTCGCGAACATATCAGAAATATTCGCCCAGCACCCACGGCACATCATATCAACAAAACCATGTTCCACTTTAAGGATCTACACTCTTGTAGCCACGTATTCTTGCGAACAGACGCTGTTAAAAGACCATTGGAACCTCCGTTCACCGGCCCACATCAAGTGATGGAGCGAATCAACGACAGACTTTATAAAGTCAGAGTAGCAGGAGATGATGTAAATGTTTCGACCGAGCGACTAAAGCCAGCCTATTTTGAACGGGATAGCCCAATGCTTAATGATCCACAGTGGGAACGAGCGATCGAGGAACAGCGTTTCTGGCAAAGGGAACCTCTAAAGACGTATTCAAAAAAGAGAGTTTCATTCCAAACAAGTTGAAGACAAAACGAGCGTTATCATTGGAGGGGAAGTAGCTGTGGCAGCACAGAATAAATAGCGCGTAGTGGCAACACCGTTTTGTTGACAATAATAACCAAAATCGAGAGATCTGCCACCTATGAATAATAATTAGAATTAAGTTAGCTAGCGACCTTTTGTATTAGGAGAATAAGAAGAAGAGGAATAAAGATAATTGTGTGTTGTAAATCCGAATCGAGTAATAGTTCCGAATCGAGTAGTTCAAGTAGAAAGTTTCTACAAATCTATCGCCGATTCTCCCTCTGGTGGCGAATAGCGCAACTAGGAGACAAGTATCCAAGTTTTACCACTGACACTACCAAAAACATAACTTGCATTTTCTTCAGTGCAACGACTTTAATTTCAAATCAAACTAAACTAAATTTAGTGTATGCATTTTGAGCACGGTGTGTAAAATAGAATATATACAATGAAGAAAAAAAAACTCTAGCGCACCTGAACCGCTAGAAACACTAATGTTCGAAGAACAGTAGAAGAATCGTGCAGGTTTTGAGTGCATATTCCACCACATGAGCTGCTTATTATGGCCAAACTGTTTCAAATGCCACGTTTTACTTTGGTCTCAAGAATGCATTACAACTCATATGGTAGAAGGTTTCAGATATTACCACTGGCATGGGTTTCAAAGTTTATGAAAGAAAAACACTTGTTAATTATATTCGTTATCAGTTGCTTATTTCACCAAACTTTGAAAGCAGCATCTCATATAACATCAATGAAGAAAATGCTCAGTGCCTGCCGCACTGTAACTGAAGTTGGTGTTTGGGGCTGCGATCCGAAAAATTTGCAGAACTTAGGGAATTGAAACATCGGTTATTTATTTTCATTGTAAATGTTTCCGGTATGAATACTAACTGTAAGCATTTATTGATACAAAAGTAGCACAGCCGACTCGTGCTGGCAACCTTTCGCCAGTGCCAAAGCCAAGAATATATCACATCTGCTTCACGTTGTTATATTACATTCGAAGTTATAGGAGTATAAAGAAATTTAGGGTTACCTGCAGCGAGTTTTTTCAAATAATCGAAAGCTTAATATTTGCTGTTTATTGTCACTACAATATCATTACCAATTGAAAATTCTACGCTAAAACCGCTTAATAAAGATATTGCAAACAAACACAAAACCAACAATAGCTGGCAACCCTATCAAGGCTTTTCAACCAAATTTGGCCTGAATAATGCTTATAATAAGGTCCATTAATTGTATGAAATTCGTATTGATTTCATGACTGCACTGGAAGTTATAGGGCAAAAAGTTTTATTTTCCTGAGAGAATTTTCAAAACCAAAGACACAAAAATTACCATAGCTGGCAGCACCAATCGAATTTTTCAACCAAATTTCTATCAAACAGAGTTTAGAGTAAAGTGCAGCTACTGTGTCAATTTCATGAAAATCTGGTTACTAATTCACATTTCATAGGGCAAAAAGCAGTTTTTTTTTCTTTGTAATTTTTCAAGATGGCACCACTGGCACAGAGTTGCCCACATTTCAAAATCGCTTCTATCAGACCTGGTTCTACTTAAGTCCAATGCATCCTGTAAATTTCAATGGTATCTGGTTATTGGTTCGTGAATTCCCGTGAACATAAGTTTTTGAAGCTAAAAATATAGGTTAACTGAGAAAGGGTTACCGTTCTTGTCCGACATGAAATTTCCAAAGTTTTACTTTGACTGTGTAGATTAAGCATGAGATTTGTATACAGATTGGTTTTATTGTAGAAACGGACATTTTTTAGGATATTCGATCGTTTGAATGTTTTCACTTCAATTTTTTTTTTTCAAATTTAAGACACCAAAATTATCATAGCTGGCAGTTCCAACTGAATTTTTCAACCAAATTTCTTCCAAACGTGGCTTGAAGTAAGATGCAGCTACGGTGTGAATTTCGTCAAAATCGAACGATTCAATCAGAATTTATAGGGCTAAAAGCAGTTATCTTTTTTAGTGATTTTTCAAGATGGCACCACTGGCACAGAATCGCCCGCATTTCAAAATCGCTTTTATCAGACCTGGTCCTATTTAAGACCAATACATTCTGCGAATTTCAATTAATTCTGCTTATCGGATCGTGAGTTTCCGTGAACGGAAATTTTTGATGCTAAAAATATAGGTAAATTGGGCAAGGGTTACCAGGCGTGCCCGTTATACCATATCAAATTTTTTTTTTGGTCTATGTAAAAAAAGCACGAAATTTACATATGAGTGGCTTTTTTTTGCAGAAACGGCATTTTTTCAAGAGAGATGATAATTTGGAGGTTTTCACTTTCAGTGCATGCCCTAGCTTCAGGGTTGCCAGCACGCTCATCAAAAACAAATTTACAACTAAATAATATCAATATGTTCTGAAAATTTGGTAATGATTGAATAGCTCTGTCAAAAGTTATCGCAATTTAAAAATTTTCAATTTTTCCCGTTCTCTTTTTAGGCACCCAGCGCACACATGGGGTTAAAAAATTCAAAAACATTATCTGATTCACATGTGAAACACGTTCGAAATTTATTTTGTTAACTTTATTTTTGCAAAACTTATTTGTGTACGGAATAATAGGTATATTAAAAATATCACTAAAATGGCCGCCGGCGCCAAAGGGTTAAAGATTTTTAACTTTTTCTGAGACCTGGCACTATTCTGCATATACACCAATGTGTCCTAAAAATTTCAGTTCAATCGGATGGCGCGTTCCTGAGATTTTTTCACTGAAATTTAAATTTTTTGATGATATATATATATATATATATATATATATATATATATATATATATATATATATATATATATATATATATATACATATATATATATATATATATATATATATATACATATATATATATATATATATATATATATATATATATGTATATATATATATATATATATATATATATATATATATATATATATATATATATATATATATATATATATATATATATATATATATATATATATATATATATATATATATATATATATATATATATATATAAAGAAATATGAATTTTTGGCCAAAGTGATTTTAATACTAATGTTCTTCTTCGAACATTAGTAAAAACGGTGGGATGTGCCGGAATTGAATTACTATACATGCTGCAATATACTTACTCTATACATTGCATCAGCCAACAAATATTTATTTAATTATATTTGCCTAAATCATTTTAAGTGCAAATATGCAGCATGTATAGGGTATGCCCTATACATACCCTATACATGCTGCATATTTGCACTTAAAATGATTTGTACGATTGAACGGTACAATGTTTTCAGGTTGGGTCATTAAGCTCGCGAAATGAGTAAGTAGGTCATTAATGGGAGTAGTTTAATGAAACGTAATGGCTTAAGAGACGCATAATAAGCATCAATTGCAGGTTTTATTTTAATCGAGCCATTAATTTTTGAACTATCGTCAACCAAATAACTCAATCTGGATGAAAGTGTAAACTATAATCGACTACCCCGCTGGTATGAAGTTTCTCCCCAAACAAGGAAAGTCGACTCAAACTATAATGGAAACGATGACATCCGTTTACATCCGTCTTTTTAAACCAGAAAAAGACTTACTTGAAGACGAACCACAACGAGGACCTTTACAGTAAAGACGAGGGTGGAGTTTTGAGTCGAATCGCTACTGGAGACAAAACTTGGATTGATCATTATGAGCCTGAGTCCAAAAAAAGCTCTATGAAATGACACAAATACACACATCACCACTGAAGAAGTTCAAGGTGTCCCAGTCTGCTGGGAAAGTCATGGCAGCCGTTTTGGGACTCAGAATGGATCTTGTATTTTGAAACATTTTGAAAAAAGAGTCGTCTCCAAAAACCTGAGAATATTACGCTTCATTTCTACAGTGGTTGAAAGAATGCATCAAAAAAAGGAAACAAAGACAAAACATTTTCGAAAAGGTGTATCAAAGCAATCACTATATAACGCCAACTGTCCACCAACTATGACTGCGAGACCGCAAGATATGGCTCAAATACAGTATTAATGCTATCAAAACGTTAGTTATTGTACAGGGGGCTTTCAATAAAGACATAAAAATTTTGTATTTAAATAAAACACAGAATAATTAAGATATTGGGCTGAAAATTATTCCAAAATCAAAAATTCAAATCTAATTAAGCGGCTTCAAAAGCATACACTGTTTCTCAATAAATATCAGCTCATAGTGTAAACATTACTGATGTAACCACTTGCAGTGGGAGATTATTGATTTTTAAAGAAACAGTGCATACTTTCGAAACTAATTCATTAAATTTTAATTTTGGATCGTCCCGCAATCAAAAAACAATTCTATTTGATAATGCTTTGGGAGGTTTTATCCGCGAAATAATCCACATTCCCACATCAAATATTCTACGCTCGGAAAAGCTTAGGGTCGACATACGTTGTCTTTGGTATTAGTTCCGCTTTTTTGTACACCTGAGCAGATCAAAATTTGTTAAGTATACTGAAATTCAAATCAAATTTTGTTAACTATATTGAATTCAACAGCTCAATTATAAAAAAATTATATTCAATATACTTAAGAAAATTTGATTTGAATTTCAGTACACTTAACAAAAATTGATCTGCTCCGGTGTGCAAAAATTAAGGCACCTATTATAAGAACAGAAAAAACGATTGCAATTTAATACTTCTATACCATATTCAGTTCTTTAGGTTTTTGATGTTAGTTTGCTGTAAAATTTGTTTTCGTTGGCGATTACTTATCATAACAATCACATTGATGCGATGGAGTATCCGAAAGTAATGTGAAAGATGTAGGTAAAAAGTGATAAAAATAAAGCGAAGAAACATTTTCGCTAAAAATGAGGTAAGAAGGAGTCATGGATTAATTTGTAAATCAACATAATGATTGTGTATAAAGCAGATACCCTAATTCAAAACTTGAATGAATAAAATACTAATAATTTATTTGTATTCTAGCTTATTGCAGTTGTCTAACTGAAAGTATGTAAAATATTTTTGTATGCGTTGAAACTTTCATCCCTCCCCCGAAGAGTTCCTTTGCGTGACTCCAGGCCGATGTCTATGTTTCTGTGTAAACCATAATGTTTAGTTCTTTGTTTCCAGGTCGGCAGCTCAGACGACCATAATTAAATGTGTGAAAAACATTTATAACTCATTATAAAGTCAATTTTGCAATAATTTTGATAAATTCTCCTCATGTAAATGAAAAACATATGCTCCCCTATAAGCTATCCATTTGCATGAGCATAATTGTGCGAAGTAAAGTAAAGCAATCCCACGACAACCCTCGTACGGGTCTAGGGGTTGAAGCTGGTAGAGAGCTTCATTACAATTTTTTTTTAATCATTGTGGATACGAGTGTGGAGTGATTAGTTCCACGACTCACTTTACCCCTGATTTAAATCAGGTATCTAATCAGAGCTAGGTGAGCTCAAAGCTTGGTGCGCGGACCCTCGTCCGAACCTGGATTCGAACCAGGGACCCCACACGCAAGAAGCCAGTGCTCTACTCACTAGGCTACTCAAGCTTGTGCGAAGTAATACTTTCATTTTAAAAGTACAGCCAGGGCATAAATAGTTCCGAACTAGAGGGTAAACTTCATATACGTATATGGTTCATCATTTGATTAGAATTGCTAGCCTATTACGTGATGCTGAAGCTAGTATCCACGTACGAACAGAAACTTCAACAGAAATATTCTTGAATGCAGGGAATAAAAAAAAATTATTTAAAAATTGCAGTTGTTTGCGAAAATGTAGGAATAACATTTAATTTGGCTATCATCGCAAAACTTTTTGCTTTAGAAATTTCAAATACTTTTTATTTCACATGCACTCACCAGTTGCCTAAACCCTAAAATTCATAAACACTATCAATTTTCATACTTGTTTACTGCCGGATTTCGTCTTCCTGTAATATAGGGGCACCTGAAAACTTTAAAATGCCTGCCGCCGTCAAAGTTTTACAAATAGCCTAATTTAAACTTGACTCTGTTGATATACATATATACATATATATATAATGCGGTTTTCTTATACGTTCACTAATATTTGTCGCATTCGCAATCGAATCACAAACACCACATCGAATATCAATAGCTGCATTATTACCCCAAGTTTACTTAAATCCATTCAATTTTGAGTACAAAAGCGCATGCGTAATCGAGTCAACGTCTTTGCTACTACACTGTTAGACCCAGCAATCATATTCATAGCACTACAACTTGTTCATTAGTCTTAAAACAACCATTTGCCTACTACTTAACATATCGGGAAACTGTAACCAGTATAGAAATCTATTTACAGACATTTCCATAATAATTACATTAATTACAGTAAAAACGGATATAACTTGAATCTAAAGTACACCCATTTCCATTTACTATTGTGCTCAAAATGTTTTTAGTTACTCCACATTTAACATAACGTACATTTAATAAAAAATATATTATTTGCATCTCATATGGTCCCAGCTCTCCAAGTTTCGCTTCACCGGCGAGAGCACAATTGGAAGCTTTTATCTTAACCGCAATTACTAATATGGAATATTTACAAATTGGCACATTGGGTTAAGATAATTTCCAATCCATCATGGAAGTTTGAATTGTTTTAATATCTACATTTTTTTTTACTTTTCTACACATTAGCATTTTGCACTTCTACACATTTCTATTCACTTAAGCATAATCATATTCCCACTCTGCTTTTTCTATTCATTTTGATTCACATATCAATTCATTGCTTTTTAAACATATTTTTTCTTTTTAACTTTTTTATGCACTTCTTCGTACTGCCATTGTGCTCTTCTACTCATTTTTATTCATTCGTATACTTCATATACCTTTTATCACATTTAACATTATTCGTTATCGTTCCATATAATTTGGCGCCACAAATACAAATCTCAAGAACACCCTCAAAACCCCTAGTTTGAAATTTTGATTGATTCCAAATGTAAACAAGTGTTTACGTTATTGTACCATACTAAATCAATTATACTATGTAGCCATTGTATTAATTTTGAAGGCCATATCTTTTTTTCCCTGGTGGATAAATACTTCCTGATAAATAAATATTTAGCAATATTCTTGTAAAATACCAGTGTCTACCTAGGACTGCCAAAATAATGCGTTTGGAGTAGATGACAAATTTCTGAATATGCAATGCATACTGTGCAATTACTATGAAAATTGCTTCTTTCACACGTTTAGCTACTGCGACGTCCCTGAATGGAATTACTGGCAAATATCCTTTTTGATATTTATAACAAACCAATTTTTTCTAGGTAAGGTTTTATGATTAAGATATAATTATTGGGCATAGGTAGAAAAGGTACATTCCTGAATGCTAATGTGTGAACAATTATCCGTCATATCTTAATTGCAACGCACGTACGACTTGAACCAACAAATTACAAAATAGTTCAAACAACTCCCGCGTTCGAATATAAATTTTACACCACAACAATAACCAAACTGACCACCTTTGGGTTTGACAGACGGAGCGTCCGTCCGCGCCGTTTTATAGGCCAAGATTCAATCAACGCGAATGCGAAATGCGAATCGCATTTTTTGACAGGAGCACGCAAACGAATCGCATTTGAAGAACCAATCGGTGCGATTCGCATTCGCGTCAAAGCTGCCGACTGGAAAATATGTAAAGTGAGTGAGTGAGTAAAGTGAGTTTGGCACTTCCTTAATGAATGTGTCACAAAAATTTCAAAACGACAAATTTGAGATTATAGACATATTTTCATAAAAATATTTTGACAACTACCTAACACAAACATAGTCATCAACAATTTTTCCCACCCATTACTTTTTACGAACAAAATGAAACCATCTCCTGCCAGCTGATACAATTTTTTATTCAAATCTTTCTGCGAAATTAAATGGCATTTCTCAACTAAGTTACTGCGCTACAAAACCTATTGCGAACAATATCCAATCGTGAAATCTACTTATTTTCACATGAAAACCAATAATCCCTATTTTCTTTCAAACCAACCGCCACTATAAATTTTTTAACCCAAGACCCAACTTACTATTATATGACATACATGATGTACATTTTCTTTCGTGCAATTGGCCATTCCGACAATTCGTGCGACTATTTTGCTCTTTGCTCAAACTAGTCGCATTCGCAAGTTCGTGTGAATTCGCATTCGTCGCGAATGGTTCTATTCGCTGCGTCTTGCATATGATTTGCCTGTGCTCAAACTGTTCGCATTCGCGTTGATTGAATGGGCCTATGACCGGACGCATCGATGATTAAAGGCTCAGTTAGCGAACCTGCGTCGCGTCCGCTCCGTCCTCTCCGTTTTATGACCGGACGCATCAATGATTATTGAGAGTGCGTTGGTCCGCTCCGTCTGTCTAAGCCAAAGGTGGTTAGTCTAGTTATTTTCGTGGTGTATAATTCATATTCGGACGCGGAAGTAGTTTGAGTTGTTTTGTGATTTGTTGTTTAGAAGCTAAACGTATGAAAGAAGCAATGTTTCATCTTAATTGCACAGTATGTATTACATATTCAGACATGTTTTATCTACTGCAAATGAAATATTTTGGCAGTTATAGGTGGACACTGTTATGGTATTAAATATTGTTTAATTTTTATTTATTTGGAACTAGTCATCCAACAGGGGAAAAGAGATGGCGTTCAAAATTAATACAATGACTACATAATTAATTTAGTATGGTACAATAACGTAAACGCTTGTTTTACATTTTTAATCAGGTGTTTGGTTTCGGAGTCAACCAAATTTCGAACTAAAATAAATTACAGCTACTATTTTTTTGTCACGTTATTTTGAAACATGCTATTTCTGAAACGTTATCAATGAAGTTTTAAGCGCAACAGTGGCGAAGAGAAACTAATTTAATGCAGACATCAATTTAATCGGTTCAACAAATATTGACTTTTTTTTAACCATCGATAAATTCATATTATTCAATCAGTAAAATTTCTAACGGTAAAGTAAGCTAAGTAACAAGTCCTACAGCATCAACATTCGATTAATTAAATATTTCAGGGAAAGGAATTATCAATTCCGTAAAACATTTTGAAAACATATTCACCTTCAAAAATACTTGACTGACAGAATGCCTTGCAAAACACTCACCACACATTCTAAACTCATCTTTCTCCCTCTCGATGCGTCCAAAGATGAAATTTCCGTTTCGTCCGCTCCGTTAGAGTTGAGTTTCACAGTTTCCATATACTTTGCATTGGAAGACAGAGCGATAGTTATCCAACCGGTGCGTCGGACGGAACCAAATTTCATCTTTGGACGCATCGAGAGAGAGAAAGGTGAGTTAAGAATGAGTGGTGAGTGTTTTGCAAGGCATTCTGTCAGTTTAGTATTTTTCAAGGTGAATAGGTTTTCAAAATGTTTTGTGGAATTGATAATTCCTTTTCCTGAATATTTATATAATCGAATGTTGATGCTGTAGAACTTGTTACTTAGCGTACTTTATAGTTATAAATCTTACTGATGAAATAATGTTAATTTATCGATGGTTCAAAAAACCGTCAATATTTGTTGAGTATAACACCACTTTGCACGACCAATTTTCGGAACGCTACTGACACCCATATTCACCACCCTGCAGACGCCCATATTCACCACACTGCATACGCTCCGACGCGCATATGCCAAATCCTATAAATACGAGGCATCGAGTACGATAGGATCACTCTATTATCAGCGTTCTCAGGCAGCACTCAAGGGTCCCTCGAACATCCTGAATAAATAGTTTATTTTGTATTTTACACTTATATGTAATAAACTATTTTCGAGTTAAATCGTTTATTATAGTGGCGCCCAACTTGAAGCCTAACAATCGCCCCGAGAAGAAGTACCCGCAAGAAGAAGGCAATGGCGGCTATCCAGATGACCGACGAGCAGCTGCAGCAGCTTATCAGTGCTCTCCGACCATCTACCCCAGCACCGTCAAATGGATCACTGGGAAGTTTCGCAAATTGCACCGCCTGCTACGATGGTACTCGTTCAAGAACGAAATTGGACGAATTCGTAGGCAAAATTAGTATCTACAAGCAAGTAGAACACATCAATGACCAGCAGGCAATCTTAGGAATGCCCCTTCAATTGGAAGGCATAGCGGCCACCTGGTGGCAAGGAGTCAAAAACGAAGTAAAGACCTGGAAGGAAGCCATAACCCTCATAAGAAATACGTTTGCACCAACTAGGCCGGCATACCAAGTATATATAGAGCTATTCAGCCAGAAGCAAGAAGGGAATTACTCCACCGATATTTTCATCTGCGAGAAGCGAGCACTACTCTCTGAGCTGCCACTGGACGCACACGATGAAAGCAAGCAAATAGACCTAATTTTTGGACTCCTCAGTCTAAAAATCAGGCAACATATCAGCAGGGACAGTGTAACAACCTTCACAGACCTGCTACAGCACGCCAGGATCATCGAAGAAAACGAAGCGGAACGAAAAACAACGCGCAGAGAGGACAACGCGGTAGCCCGGTAACCCAACCTTTCTCAACTGCAACCAACCAACCGCTTGAAGTGCACGTTTTGCAACAACTATGGACACAACATAGACAAATGCCGAAAACGAGAAGCACTTAGTCAGCGAGGGAACAAGCAACCAATGAATATCGATCAACCACACAATGTATCTTGCTACGGCTGCGGACAAGCAGGAGTGGTATGAAGCAACTGGCCAACGTGCCGAAAGACAACGAAACCTCCGGTAGTCAATTTTTGCTCAGTTGGCACCAATGGAGTAGTTCGCCCACTTTACCGCCCAGTCCTCGATATTTCTGTGAACGGTATCAAAGGATGTGGTTATTTAGACTCCGCAGCAAGAGTTGGCATAGCCAGCCACGAGCTTTACAATCAGCTTCAGCAACAGGGATGTAATTTCCAGCGTTGTAACACGAGCATCGTGTTGGCTGATGGCACCAGTAAGGACCAAGATGTTTATTTAGTCCAAGGAGATGTTACCGTCAAAAGAAGGACATGCTCCTTACAATTTGTAGTAACCCCGGAAGCTACAAACAACCGAACTCTGTTAGGCGTCGGCTTCATCGAAGACGCTAATATTGTCATCAATCTTCCACAGCGATTTTGGCACTTCGGAGATAATACTAATGTCAAGTACGACTTCTACCAGAAGGAAGACGACAATACTCCTATTTGGAACAACATTGACAAGCCCTATCCTTTGTCCACAAACAAAAACCCCACTAACCATCTACCAGAATACTTGGAATATTTACAGGAAAAAACACCATGCAGCGATCTACAGATGCCTAGTTTGCTATTTGACGCCCCCGAGCCAATCAGCCCTATCAAAACAACACCACAAAGGCGAAGTCAACACGAAACCATGGATAGTTCTCCAATACGATATTTCGAAGTACCTACACCAATAAGCCCGATAGGCCAGACCCCGAAAAAACGACGAACGGACCAGGAACAAACAGTGAAAACCAGAGGTTCTTCCGACGTCGCTTCCATTGAGTTCGAATCACTTACCATTCGAGAAGATGAAGGCGTCAGACTGTCACCACAAGAACGAGAAAATTTGAATATCGTCATATCCAAAAACTCTGACCTGTTTCTGCGCAGTGGGGCACCCGCAAGATTTTTCGAGCATCACGTTAACACTGCAGACCATGCACCAATCGCTTCACCACCATACAGGCTCTCTCCTCAAAAGAAAGAACAACTGAAGGAAGAAATCCAGAAGATGCTTCAGGACGATATCATCGAGGAATGCGACTCACCATGGACCTCACCAGTTGTAATTGTCCCTAAAAAAGATGGGTCCATTCGAGTTTGCGTAGACTATCGGCGTCTCAACGCAGTTACGATACCTTACCACTACCCACTACCACGAATAGACGAACTTCTTCACGGAGCTCATGGCACACAGTACATGACGAGTATCGACCTTCACGCTGGCTACTGGCAGATCAGCGTCCAACAAAATGACCAGAACAAAACCGCGTTCATCACGCCATTTGGAGTGTTCAAATTCAAGAGGATGCCTTTTGGTCTTCGAGACGCAGCCAGTACCTTTCAAAGAATGATGGAGCAAGTACGAACAAAATGCAAGCACGCAAACACATTAGCATACCTGGACGACTTGCTAATTTTGTCAAAAAACTTTGAAGACCACATTAGGGACATCAGCGAAGTCTTTGAAGCACTTCGATATTTTCAGCTACAGATTAACCGAACAAAATGCAGTTTCTGTTGTCCTAGTATCAAATTCTTAGGCCACATTTTGACCGACCAAGGAATATCCGTTGACTCAGGAAAGGTCAGCGCTTTACGAGATAGACCAGAACCAACAAACCTCAAGCAGCTCATCACCTTCTTGCAGACCTGTTCATGGTTCCGTCGGTTTATCGTTGGGTTTGCTGATAAAGCAAGACCACTAACCAACCTGACTAAGAAGGATGTACAATGGAAATGGACAGAAAAGCAACAAGCAGCGTACGACCAACTAAAGATGTGTATTACCACAGCGCCTATTTTGCGGCAGGCCGACGGAACAAAACCGTTCGTATTACGAACAGATGCAAGCGGTTTTGCCCTTGGAGCAGCATTGTTGCAAGGGGAGGGTGCTGAAGAACGACCAGTTGAATACGCTAGCCGTCTCTTGGCTAGCGCTGAAAGGAACTACAGCACCACGGAAAGAGAAGCATTAGCAGTTGTCTGGAGCACCAGCAAATTCCGAGGATATATCGAAGGGAGCAAGGTCACACTTGCTGCTGATCATCAGCCACTTCGTTGGCTCATGTCGTTGAAATCACCCACGGGAAGACTCGCTCGATGGGCGTTATTGCTACAGCCATACAATATCAATATAACTTATACACCTGGAAAGTCAAACGCAGTAGCAGACATGCTTTCTCGACCACCACTACCAAAGCACGAAAGCCAAGAAGTCAACAGTATAGAAGTCGGCATGCCTAGAAGAACAGCAGCGGACATCAGAAAAGAGTAGTTCAAGGATGATAGCCTAGTTAAAATCATCCGAGACCTTGAAACACCCGAGCCACGTCAGGACTTTGTGCGTTGGACAGCAAGAGGATACTTAATGAACAATGGAGCCCTCTATCGGTACACGCCTGATTGTGATCACGAAAATGCACAATTGGTGGTGCCCAAACACGAAAGAGAACGAGTTCTACAAAACTTTCATGATGCCCCGACAGCCGGTCACTTTGGCGAAGAACGAACCTACCACCGGATCTCAAAAAGATACTTTTGGACAGGAATGCGAGACTTCATCTCGAACTATATTATAACCTGCAGTGCTTGTCAAAGGTATAAGGCTTCTAATGTGAAACCTGCGGGGCTGTCTCAATCACACCCACCAAGCCAACGCTTTGAAATTATCTCTATAGATCTCTTTGGACCACTACCAGTGACATCAATAGGGCGAAAGTGGATTTTCATCATAGAAGACCTAGCTAGCAGATGGGTTGAACTATTTCCACTCGAAGACGCAACCTCTACGACATGTGCAACACATCTTATATCAGAAAGCTTCTTACGCTATGGAATCCCACGGCGTATCATCAGTGACAACGGTACGCAGTTCATTATTTCAATCATGCAACATGTAACGCGTTGTTTCAACATTGAACAGCGGTTTACACCTGTCTATCACCCAGAAGCGAATCCAGTTGAAAGGAAGAATAGAGACCTGAAGCCACTACTGAGCATCCTGACAGAGTCATCACGTTCAGAATGGGATGAAAAGCTGCCGGTAATTCGTTTCGCATTGAATACCGCTTTATGCAGAACTACCAAAACAACTCCTGCTTATCTTACTTTTGGACGAGAGTTAAGATCACCCTTAGAAGTTAGTGATGACTTATCCCATATAACCCGCAATACAAACTTCGAAACAGAAATTTCACCATACCTTGTCAAAATGGCAAATGCATTACGCAACGCACACGAAGTAACCGATAAGTAGCAGGACCGCCAGAAGGAATATGCAGACCAACGCCGCTCCAACGCAATACAATTAGATCCAGGGGATCTTGTATTAGTCAATACTCAGCGTAAATTTGGATCGAAGCTCCAGCGAAAGCGGGATGGACCATATGTCGTTCTACAAAGGAAAGGTAGATCATCTTACGAAATCGCTCCTAAAGATGACCCTTCATCAATACTTGGAGTATACCATACATCAGCACTACGTAAGTTCAACGACAGAATCGATAACGCAGATCAACCTGTCCAGCCTCTATGTCGAAGAGGTCGACCAAGAAAGTTACACCCGTAACTGCTTCATCATCGAGGCGATCATCTGAAGCAGAAGGGGAGTCTATAACACCACTTTGCACGACAAATTTTCGGAACGCTACTGACACCCATATTCACCACCCTGCAGACGCCCATATTCACCACACTGCATACGCTCCAACGCGCATATGCCAAATCCTATAAATACGAAGCATCGAGTACGATAGGATCACTCTATTATCAGCGTTCTCAGGCAGCTCCCAAGGGTCCCTGGAACATCCTGAATAAATAGTTTATTTTGTATTTTACACTTATATGTAATAAACTATTTTCGAGTTAAATCGTTTATTATATTGAGCCGATTAAATAGATGTCTGCATTAAATTAGTTTCTCTCTCATTTATTTTCGCAACTGTTGCGCTGAAAACTTGATTGAGAACTTTTCAGAAATAGCATGCTTGAAAATAACGTGGCAAAAATAATAGTAGCTGTAATTTATTGTAGTTCGAAAGTCTGATTATTTACGAAACCAAACACCGGAGTAGAAATGTAAACAAACGTTTACGTTATTATACCATACTAAATCAATTAAGCTATGAAGTCATTATATAAATTTCAAAGGCCATAGCTTTTTTCCCTGGTGGATGAATTCTTGAATTCTTCCTGTTAAATAAAAATTTAGCAATATTCTTGTAAAATACTAGTGTCTACCTAGGACTGTTAAAATAATTCGTTTGGAGCAGATAACAAATTTCTGAATATGCAATACATACTGTGCAATTGCTATGAAATGTTGCTTCTTTCATACGTTTAGCTACTCCGATGTCCATGAATGGAATTACTGGCAAATATATGTTTTGATCTTTATAATAAACCAGTTTTTTTCTAGGTAAGGTTTTATGATTAAGACATAATTATTGAGTACACATAGGTAGAAAAGGTGCATTCCTGAATGCTAATGTGTGAACATATATCCGCTGTATCTTAATTGCAACGCACGCACAAAACAGTTAAAACAGCTCCCTCGTTCGAATATGAATTTTACACCACAAAAATAACTAAAGGCGGAGCGGACGCAACGCACTCTCAATAATCGTCGATGCGTCCGGTCATAAAACGGAGCGGACGGAACGGACGCGATGGATGTTCGCTAACTGAGTTTTAGCCAACGATGCGTCCGGTCATAAAACGGAGCGGACGGAACGGACGCAACGGAGGTTTGCTAACTGAGCCTTAATTGGCTTGGATAACTGGCACTTGTGTGCACCGAGAAACGTAAAAGAAGGCGATCGTTATGAACCTGTTGCTGCGAAAACCCGTCTTGGCTGGGACTTGTGCGGGAGTATTGATTCAACACAAGAAAATGGTATGAATCAAATAAATGTACATGTATGTGAGTGCGGACGGACGATTAGAGCAACTTCTTAAAACGTTTTACTCCTTGGATGCTCTCGGAGTATCGAGAAAAAATGAGTATGCTTTGACTGAGGAAGAAAAACGATCCGAAAAGATTATGAAAGGGGGGAAAAATTATGAAGTTGGATTGTTATGGAAATATGATATATTTGATTTACCAGATTCATATACCATGGAATACAAGAGACTTATTTGCCTAGAAAGGAAGCTACTGAATATCTATCGGCTTATGGAATCGTTCAAAAACACCTTTAATCAATATCTTCAAAAAGGACTCCTACGTAAATTCTTGCCATCAGAAGTAGCGAGCACAAATCATCGCATATGGTACTTGCCAAAATTTGAATAAGCCAAGCAAAATTCGGCTGGTATTTGCTAAAGCTCTTGGCATCTCTTGAAACAGTGTGCTGTTAACAGGCCGTGATCTCGTTTGCTCTCTCTTGGAGATCCTCACGAGATTCAGGATTCATGAATTCGCGGTGGCGGGTAACATACGTGAAATGTTCCATATGGTCCATGTGCGAGAAGATGATCAAACAGCTCAGCGAATCTTATGACGTAATTGTGAGCAGTATCGAAACCCTGATACATATGCAATGACTGTGTTGGCATTTGAAGCGAAAAGCTCACCATACTAAGAACAAAGTGTAATGCGCCTTAACACATTAAAATCCGGCAGATAATACAAAGGAACCGTCAAAAGTATTATTCAGAATACATATGTCGACAATGTATTGGATAGAAGGGAATTTGAAGGTGATCTAGCAAAGCTAGTATAACAAATGCAGTTTATTCACTTCGAAGGTGGATTTCATATCCGGAATTTCAAGACTAATTCACCAAAACTACAAAAGACTTTGAACGAAACAGGAGGTAGTTGCAGAGCATAGTTTCTTGGAATTTTCTGAGACGTAGCTGAAGATTATATAACTTTCTCCTTACGCTTTAATAAAGCCAATAAAGAAGTTCTAAACGACATACGGAAGCCAACGAAACGCGAGTTTTTGTTCACATTAATGTCAATTTACGATCCATTAGGCTTGGTCGCTCACTTTGTTGCTGGTTTGAAAATTATCCAACAAGAAACTTGGAAGCGCAAACTAGACTGGGATGAGACCATTCCGGATGATCTAAACAGACAATGGATAAATTGGCTCCAACAATTGATGACAATAGAATTTTTACGAATACCAAGACGCTACATCACTGGTTCCTGGGCCGAATGTACAAAGAGAAGCCTGCATACAGTCGTCAATGCTGGTGAAGCAGCATATCCAGCATGTGTTTATTTAAGCGTCGAAACACTTCCCGAAGTCCAAGTATCACTCGTCATAGCAAAAGTTAAGTCCGCTTCGCTGAAGTATACTCCGATACAGTGCTGTCGTTGTACTCCGATCGGAGTATTTGTACTCCGTTTTTAGTTAACGTACTACTGTACTCCCTTCACTTGCAAAGTACTCCCTTTTCATTGGGAACACTTTGAATACTATAAAGTCTATAAAGTCACTCTATTTTTAAAATATTTTATCTATAGAAATATTTTTTTTAACTTTAATTCCTATATTAATCACAATAACAAAAGCAAATAAAAAATAAGAAAATAAGAAAATAAACATAATCATAATTCATATTCATAATTCATATATGAAAAAAAAAAATATTTTGGAGGAAATAAATATAAATCCATATTCGTATTGCCGATATATCGACTAAAATAGAGTTCTTTGTTATTAATTAATATTTGGTGTGTCCTCTTTTCTTTTGGAGGACCTCAATGAATCTATTTGGCATTGATGAAATTAATTTTTTTATTATATTTTCTTCAATTCCATTCCAATCTGTTTTAATTGCTGTCTTCAGCTCCTGGACAGTATTGCATTGCTTGCCGTCTCTGTAAACTCGATGAGCCAAAATGCCCCATAGGTTCTCTGTGGGATTTAGATCAGGGCTGCAAGCAAGCCAATCAAGCACAGGTTTATCCTTTTCTCTATACCAACGTTTGGTGTATTTCGAAACATGGATAGCCGCGTTGTCTTGTTGGAAGATAAAATCCGGTCCTATAATCTGTTCGGCGTTGTCGATTAGCTTATCTTCTAATAACTCTGATACATTGCCGAATTAATACGAGTGGGAACCCATACCAATGGAAGCTTACCATGATGGGAAAACGCCCCCCATACCATAACAGAGCCACCCCCGAAATTTCAGCTCATTCTTATTTCCGGAGCCTTTCGTAAATCATGCCAATAAAAAATGGCAACCATTTGGGCCATATTTCTTTTCGTCGCTAAACACAATTTTCTTCCACTCTTCGTCATATTTTATAATTTTTTTGGCGAAATCCATTCTGGCCGTTTTGTATCCCTCATTTAGCCTTGGTTTTTTAACACATTTTGTCCAGACCGCATTTTTATTTTTATGCAGGATTTGCCTTATGCGTCTGGTGATCACTGGCCCTTTCAATTCAGCCTTAATATTAGCAGCTGTAAGGTGTAACTGCGTTGACTTTGAAAATACCTGGCGTTTGTCCCTTTCAGATATAGTTGGTTTACGTACTGGTCGAGTTTTTGGGCCATTGTATTTCGGAAAATTCTGCGAAGAATATTTCAACTGCCTGTTTGAAGTGAATGATGAACTCAATAGCCTCGTTTATAACATGGTTTCAAACTGGCTTAGGATTAGTCAAACCACGTTGTATACGCGCAGTGGATTGATTTGAGTTAAGTCGATCCAATCACGAAATTTTACTGGATTGGATCGACTTGGGCGTTAAAAGACGCGGATTGATGGATTGAGGATTGAAAAATGTGAAGCCCACTTGAGTTTTATTCATATATGTGACGTTACGATGCGATATATTTCACTTTAGTAGAACTAGCTGCATTTTATTCAGTTAATCCACTTTAATCCAGTCACATCAAAAGCCTACTTTGAAATTTCATTTCAATCCGTTCCACGTCAAGCCAGTCCAAGTCGATCCTGGTAATATACACGGCTAATGGTAAGTTGAGAAGAATATTAGGCACAAACTTGCAATGAAATGGTCGAATTTTCAATTTGATTTCTACTTTTGGTTTCACAGGTAGCAATTTGTCTCCGCACTGTTTTAAGCTTTTTTAAGCACTTTTTTACCGGTAATTTGAAAAGATTATTATCAGAGACTTTTGAATTTTAGTTTTATGACACAAGTCATTTTTCCCATCGCCAAACACGCTGGTAATTATATTTTCTTGGACCAAACGCAAACAAAGCAATGGAACGGTTGGTTCATTAGATAAATTTAAGGTAGATTTAGATCAAAGTTTAGTTTGACAGTTTTTTGATTAAATTGGATAAGAATAGAACTCTAGGGCTTACACCTGCGATAAATATGAAACGCAGTGTGACTTATGACACGTGGGGTAGCATAGAGTTGGATACTGACGACTCTAGTCCAGGATCCAATTGCGAAACCACACAAATTTATATTGAAAATCAAAGACGATATCAAAAGTTTCGGAAAATTTTGCTAGCACAGTTTGATTGGCTTCAAGATACTTCGAAAGGTATGTATGAAAAAAGATCCTTTTGCACATTGCCAAAAACTGTTAAGCAAAAATGTATCACAATTATTGTGAAATAAAAAAGAAAATCGCACAAAACTCGAGCCAGCCTTAAAAATCAACCAGAAATTCACAGTCGAGCAGCAATTGAATCATTCACAAAAAAAAATCCAATAATATTAAAATGGCTGAGCTTAGAATAGTTAAGTTTTTTTGGAACACAATTTATCATTCACGTTAATCACACCATTGATTTTGTTGATTATTACAACTGCCCCAGATTCTGAAATTGTAAAATTGTTGAAGTGTGGGAAAACGAAGTTTATTGATGTCACTAATGTCAATAAAGAATGAACGGTGTGAGCAAATAGCAAAAGTTTTGAAAAAAATATATCCCTTATCATTGACAAAACGACAGGTATAAGTACAATTAAATGTTTAGCCTTAGTTGTTCGATATTTTGACTTTAGCTGGGGAGAAGTCCACGATAGGTTTTTAGAAACTCTCTTTGTTTTTATATCGTCTTTATTAATTTGTTTTAATTCGTTAAACTCTGTATGTTTATGTATAGCCTTTATTAATTCGTATTAATTCGTTAAACTCTGAAGGTTAAAACTCTGCACAACTAAAAATGCTTGGCTGTGGATATATTTCAGTTATAACTATAAAGTGAAAATTTCCAATAAACGGAATTTTCACTTGAAATGTCACGTACGTTCAATAATAATTTTCTATGATGAACAGCATCTATGGACTAATACATTATTCTAAACCTATTATTACCAAGCATAACATAACTTTAACTGACGCATGAAGGATCACCGACACTCTCAATGTGATGCAAAGTCATTGTATTACAATTTGGCAAAGTATTTAAAGTATTTAAATATTTCTTTGAAAAATTTAGTAAGATTCGCTTCAGACGAAGCTTCGGTTATAATGGGTACTAAGCAAGGTGTCAAATCCTTCCTTAAAATAGATTTTCCAAATTTGTCTGTTATGACCTGAACCCGCAAAAAAATCTGCCCCAGCACATTGAAGTCCTGGCTCCCAATATTTATATTTTTCCCCCACAGTTCTAAACAGCAAACGGAATACAGCCAATTTCAATAGAGCTTTAACGTTAAAATCTATAAAACGCTAAAATCATCTGCGGCCAGGTGGCTTTCGTTGGAAAATTTTGTTGCCAGAATGTTATCCCACCACCAATTTACATACGGACAGCTCATAGCAATAATTGAGCGAAAAATTGCCCAATTTCCATGGCACTTTTCTGGCAGCTGCAACATTTTGTGTTTGGGTGCAACATATGCTTTGCATGGCATGGCGCATATACTTCGCCGCGTAACCCGGCTCATGACTTGTTGGACCTTTATTTTATACGTGAAACCAGCTAGTCTAAACTCTTAGGATCTGTTTGACTACCAAAACATATTCGGTAGAATAGTAACTACATAATGTATATATATATATATATATATATATATATATATATATATATATATATATATATATATATATATATATATATATATATATATATATATATATATATATATATATATATATATATATATATATATATATATATATATATATATATATAGATATATATATATATATATATATATATATATATATATATATATATATATATATATATGTATATTTAGTATGATCAAATTTATTGTACTCCCTTTCAATGTAAAGTACTCCCTTCAGATTAGGAAATGTACTCCTCTGAAAATTTTCAAAATGACAGCACTGCTCCGATACCGAGACTGGCACTTCATTTATTTATTTATTTATTAAATCCATTTCAACAGGCTTCTGCCCAATTACAAAAATAGAAATATGAAATAAACCCAAAAGAAGAAAATAGAAAAATTAACAAATAAATGAAAATATTATAATATACAAATTAGAACTACAACAATCTACAGCTAATATACAATGTAACATTTAAGAAAGCGCAAAAATGGTAAGGAAAAAAAAGAATTAAAAAGAAAGTCAAACATGGTAAGGAAAAAAAAAGAATTAAAAAGAAAGTCAAACATTAAGGATTATGCTTTTAATTTGCGACTTAAATTGACAGAACGTTAGCGGAAAAGGACCAAGCTGAAGATCGTTATGCTTCCTGGGCATACGCACTAACGGCGAGTTAAAATAAACTTCAGAACGCGCGAAAGGAATGGAGAACATTAATTGGCATCTATCTGATCGATTGACGTTACGTAGACACAGCATATAACCGAGATCGGAGAGCATAGGGCAGTGGAGTAGCTTGAAAAGAAAGCATTCGTCAAGGAACACTCGTCGGGACTCTAATGAAGGAATTTGGAGTAATGAAAGACGATCACTATAACCACAGTAAGGGATGTTGAACTTAAACAGCAGTGAGCGAGTAAATCTACGCTGAACGTGTTCCACTGCATCACTGAGATATTTATGACGGGGAGACCACACTTGACAACAATACTCTAGGATGCTACGAACAAGTGAAAAAAACAGATGGAAAGAGGTAGCGATGCTGGTAAACGAAGAAGAGCATCTAAGAATGAAACCTGACAGGCGAGAGGCCTTGGCGGTTATATAGGCAATGTGCAGGTCAAATTTGAGCTTTGGATCAAAGTGCACACCAAGATCCTTAAAATTATCCACAGCCGTAATGGAAGAGCCGTACAGAGTATAGGAAAACATTAAGGGTGACATTTTATATGTATAGGACATCTGATGACATTTGGATATGTTCAAAGTAAGTGAATTTTTCGAGCACCAGTCGCACAGAGTGGAGAGATCGTTTTGGAGTTGGAGGCAGTCGTTGGTAGATTCAATTACTTTGAAAATCTTAAAGTCATCAGCAAACAAGAGGCAGTGAGAACGGATAAAGGAAGGGAGATCATTTATAAATACTAGGAATAATAATGGACCGAGAATGGAGCCCCGAGGAACACCGGAAAGCGGAAAGAAAGGGGAAGAGGTGGACGATTGCACAGATACAGCACAAGAACGACCAGAAACATAGGATGAAAACCAAGAGAAAGTAGAACCCGACACCCCATAACTACGAATCTTTGCAAGGAGAATTCTGTGGTCAACAGAATCAAAAGCTTTTGAAAAGTCGGTATATACGACATCCACTTGTTTCCGTTGGTCTAAGGCAGAAGCAACAAAGTTAGTAAAGGTTACAAGATTAGAGGTGGGGGATCTACCTTTGACAAAACCATGTTGTTCCGGAGCAAGGAAGGGATGGAGGAGAGGAAGCAGCCTGTTAGAAACCACTCTTTCAAGGACTTTTCCAAAACACGGAAGGAGGGAAATTGGACGGTAGTTCGAAACACAGCTTGGCTCTCCAGACTTGTGGATGGGGGAAATATAAGCAGATTTCCAACTGGAAGGGAAGGAGCCGGAGGAGAGGCTGAGGTTAAATATAATTGACAAGGAAACACATAAGGACGATGACAGTGATTTGGCCAACAGGTTAGGGATACCATCAGAGCCACAACCGACATTGACATCAAGACATTCGAGTAAGGACTCAATTTCAAGAGGATTGGTGTAAATGGAAGAAAGGGAGGATGAAGCAACATGAGGAATTTCACAAGGCAAGATATGATTATGTTGGGAAAAGAAGGAAGAAAAATATTTTGCGAAGAGGTCGCAAATTTCTCGTGGATTAGATGCCGTAGCATTATCGAGGAACATGGAATCGGGGAAACGATGGGAGCTTTTGAGGGAGCGGACATAAGACCAAAAGGGTTTTTGATGATTAGAGCAGATAGAGGACTCAATGCTGGAAAAGTAAGCTCGGATAGCTTGGTTTACGGCAGTTTTGGCAGAAGATCGTAGCTTCGAAAATTCGATGTAGTCCTCATGAGAGCCTGTTCGTTTAAATCTAGCTCGAGCGACATCCTTAGCTTTCAGGGCTGACGCCACAACACGACTAAACCAAGGAGCGTCATTAGGCTTGCGAGGACGTCTGGAAGGAGTGAAGCGGGAGATAAGGTTGGATAGGAAGGTGTGAAATTTTATGACAAGGTCATTGACATTGAGGCCGGGAGAGAAGGAGAACCAGTTAACCGAGTCCATTTCAGTCATCATGCTAACGAAGTCAGCTTTATGAAAGTTAAAGCGCCTGGCTCGAGAAGGAGCTCTAAAGGTCAGAAGATCAACATGAAGTGTGACTGAGAGAGGAGGGTGATGTAAGTCAGCTTGGACATAGGGGAAGGAGGCAGTATGAACAGTGATATTATGAGGGGGAATATTAGATAGAACAAAGTCTAGTATTTTGTTATTTACATTGGGAACACAGTTTAATTGGGAGAGTGAGCACAAAGATAAAAAGGATGAGGTTATCAAGGAAATATTGCTGGATGAGATTATATTAAAAAAGTTATGATTCCACACCAGGTTCGGTAAGTTAAAATCACCACATATTAGAGATAAGGCAGAAGGAAGGCTAATGTTGAGGTAGGTGGATAGCTCATCAAAAAATTTATTATAAATCGCAACTGGGGAATTACAAGGAACATATACAGAAAAAACAATCAGAACTTTTGTGGGAGCAAGGGCAACGCGCACAGCAACACATTCAATAGGAGGAGAGGGAGAGAAATCCATACAGAGTGTTCCTTGAAGAGACCTGTGAACTGCAACTAACACACCCCCGCCATCATTTTTACCTGATGTAGCTCGATCACGATCACGGCGGAAAACTGTATGAAACGGAAACAGCTCGTTATCGTAAATATCTACTGTTAACCATGTTTCGGATAAGCATATTATATGATCAGAAGAAAGAATAGAGGAGAGATTCAGCGTACTTAGCTTGGTCCTAAGTCCACGAACGTTCTGGTAGTATACGTTAATTGGATTGATCTTATTGATTTCAAAAGTACTGGCTCCATTGGTTCTGATTCCAGTTAAGAACATGTTGTCAACTAAGGCTAGGGTTTTTACGTTGTGGAGATCTTTGATCTGGTTTGAAGAAAATTTTTACGAGGTCTCCTGGTAAATTCCTTAAACAGCACACCAGATGGCCAGAATTCTTTGTGAAGCAGAAGATCAGTACCAGCAGTTACCGTTATTTTGAACGAAGAGAGCAGCTACAATCGGCACGAGATTATGTAACACTACTGATAGCGCTCTTGATTTACATATAGACGCAAAATATTTCTGGACTGATTCGACCGTTGTTTTCGCATGGCTCCCTTCTCAAAAAAAGTCACATACTTGAGTAGCATACAGAGTGGGGGAGATAAATGAACTAACGAGTACAAAATAATTGGCGTTGGGTACCAACTAAACAAAACGTTGTAACTAAATTGCGACATACCGTTGATCTTAATGTTAGTAGTTACTGGTATAAAGGTCCAGAGTTTCTTCGCAAGAACGAAAAGCTTTGGCCAAATCATGAAATAATTCATATAGAAAAGTTGGATGAGTACGAACATAGCGATCAGCTGTTCGAATATGTTGCTTTAAGCATAGTACTGAGTTCGATTTCACGTGAAATTTTCATACAAAATTTCACGTGAAATTGGTTTCGGCGAAAATTTCGCTTGAAAATAAGCAAGTTTGGTACTGTGTTCTTAGCATGAAAAGTTGCTTTGAAGTTGCTTTCGCGTTGAAAACGTAGATAGCACTGAAACATTTCTCGAATCATTTCACGCCAATTTAGTTTGTGCAGCTCATTCTTTCGAGCGGAAAAGTGACATTTGGTGTTTCAATTTGAAAATGGAGCAGTGAAAATGTCTTCCCAATAAGAAAATCAATCGAAAAGTGAAATTCATGACATTTTATCCGTCAGAAATGAGCATTGTCATTGCTTTTCTCAATTGTCAAAATTTTCGCTCGAAAGAATGACCAGATAATGGAAACATGTCAAAATTTCACGTGAACTCGAACTCAGTACCAGCCTTAAGGGGAATGTTATGAGCTTATATTCAACATACACTTAGTAGAAAAAGTCTACGTGCACCTTTGCAGAATTTTGTATAACGGCAAAAAAGAATCTATAACTGTACA
Organism: Nemotelus pantherinus; assembly: GCA_963978885.1. Taxonomy (NCBI): domain Eukaryota; kingdom Metazoa; phylum Arthropoda; class Insecta; order Diptera; family Stratiomyidae; genus Nemotelus; species Nemotelus pantherinus. The sequence goes on along the minus strand of OZ022263.1, from coordinate 96,879,034 downwards.
TAAATATTTGAAAACTTGCCATTTACTTAATTAGCACTTCTCAATGATTGCTAACACGAAAATTCTTAGAATTCACTCCACACAGAAATGAGATAGCGGTATTTTTAGCGACCGAGTCAGAAAAAACAAGCAGAAAAAGTCTACGTGCAGTTACTGATGGTTAAAATATAATTTATTTCGAACAAGTTATTATTACATTTAATAGCTGGTAGGATAGCCTTGCTTTTTAAGAACTTCTCGCAACCGTTTTTGCATGGATTCCACAAGCTTGGCGGTTTCGTCTGCACTTATACTCGCCCACTCCTTCTTTATTACTTCCTGCAGCATTGCCTTTCCAGCAAATCCCATAATCTTTCTTTCCAGCAAATCCCATAAATGCTCTATCGGATTTAAATCTGGAGACTGTAGAGGTGTATGAAGCTGTTTTGGCGTGTTATAGAGAAGCCAGAGTTTCACAATTTGCGCAGTATGCTTCGGGTCGTTATCGTGTTGAAAACAAAATCCTGACTGCAATCCGAGTTTCTCTGCACTTTGTACTAAATTTCCTTTCAAAATATTCAAATAGGAGTACTTGTTCATTGTGGACTCAATAAATGTTAAATTTCCCACACCATTGTACCCCATACACCCCCATACCATAATGCCACCACCGCCATGCTTTACAGTTGGTATCAGATTTTGCTTATCCAGTGCTGTTCCCGGCTTTCTCCATATAAGCTTTCGTCCTTTAATACCAAAAATACAAAATTTGCTTTCGTCTGAGAAAATGATGTCTTTCCAAAACTCATTAGGCTTATCGATGTGTTCATTTGCAAATGCAATACGTTTCAGCCTATTAATCCGCGAGATGAAGGGTTTTTTGCGAGCTACACGACCATTGTAACCAGCCTTTTTCAAGATTCTTCTTGTTGTGTCAATACAAACCTGTTTGCTGAATTGTTTCTTGATATCAGAAGTTATTTGGGAAGCAGTTAAACGTGGATTTTGCTGAGCGATGGAAATGATTTTCCGCTTTTCTCTGATGGTTAGTTTTGTTGGTCGACCAGATCGTGGCTTGGAAGTAATAACTCCGGTTGTTTTAAAATTCTTAATTACTGTTCTTATTGAAGAATATCGTCTGCCAACTAATTCTGCAATTTCCCGATGACTTTTTCCTTCCTTTCCACAATTTAATGATAATTTTTCTTTCACCGACGCTAACTTCTTTCCTTTTAACTTCCATTGAAATTTTTAATACAAAAAAACTATGTTATGCTGATCAACTTTCACTTTAGGGTAATCTTACAAATAATAGCTAGCATGTGACTAACAAAACCGATTTTCAAATACTCCTTTTTTTGCAAGAAATTTCGAAGAGTTCTAGCCATCTGTAACTGCACGTAGACTTTTTCTGCTTGTTTTTTCTGACTCGGTCGCTAAAAGTACCGCTATCTCATTTCTGTGTGGAGTGAATTCTAAGAATTTTCGTGCTAGCAATCATTGAGAAGTGCTAATTAAGTAAATGGCAAGTTTTCAAATATTTATGTACAGTTATAGATTCTTTTTTGCCGTTATACAAAATTCTGCGAAGGTGCACGTAGACTTTTTCTACTTAGTGTACATACATTATTAATAGTCGCGCAAAAATCAATGTTTAGGACGCGTGTGTTTACTACGATTACTTATATATATATATATATATATATATATATATATATATATATATATATATATATATATATATATATATATATATATATATATATATATATATATATATATATATATATATATATATATATATATATATATATATATATATATATATGTGACTAAAGGTTACCTTAACCCACGTAAAGTTTGATTAGATGTTTTTATTATAAGTCAGCGCTTGAAAAGAGCGATTTATGTCTTAAGCATAGTACTGAGTTCGATTTCACGTGAAATTTTCATACAAAATTTCATATGAAATCTGTTTCGGCGAAAATTTAGCTTGAAAATAAGCAAGTTTGGTACTGTGTTCTTAGCATGAAAAGTTGCTTCAAAGTTGCTTTCGCTTCGAAAATATAGATGGCACTGAAACGTATCTCCAATCATTTCACGCCAATTTATTTTGTGCAGTTCATTCTTTCGAGCGAAAAAGTGACATTTGGTGGAGCAGTGCAAATGTCTTTCAAATATGAAAATCGATCGAAAAGTGAAATTGTTGACATTTCATCCGTCAGAAATGAGCATTGTCTCTGCTTTTCTCCATTTTCAAAATTTTCGCTCGAAAGAATGACCAGATAATGGAGACATGTCAAAATTTCACGTGAACTCGAACTCAGTACCAGCCTTGATATCCGAAGGAATTTGACTAGGAAGCGAAAATTTTGACTTGAACTCCGGATTATCATTTATTTCATAGTTTTTAAAATGGTCTGGACGAAGATTCGTCGCTGTTAAATCAAACCGGCATATGTGCAAAAATTGAGTTTTTGAGTTTTTGGTATCAAAAAATTCCTCTTTATCCCCTCTATTTTTATGTCGCACCGGCATATCGTATAGTTGAATACAAATCCGTCTAATGGTGCTGTGCCGGTATGCATTTACGAGGAAACAGCCCACACGCGAAAACTTTAAAGCGCTCTGGTGGAAAATATGCATTTTGCAGATATGCCGGTTTGATTTTACAGCGACGATATTATGAATTCTGTAGAAAAGGTCAAAGCAGCACTCAAGGACAAATACACTTAATTGTCTGTGAGCGCATTGAAAATAAACCCGAAAGGTAAAAATACATTGTAGGAAATGACGGAGTTTATGTATATATACAGGGTCTTTGGTACTCGGTGGACACTATTGTAAGGAGGCATTCCTTGATATATTTTGAGCAAAAAATTGTTCTACAGGGTGGTCCGGTTTTCAAAATCTACGGAGTTACATGGTGGCCAATAAAACTGTTTCGGACCTGTACCCTGACTCACTTAAATCAATATATCTTGAAAACTAATAGTTATAACGCATAATTTTATGGCTTGTTTTTTTATGGAATCAAATTACCTTTAATTTGATGTAACACCCTTAATTGTAACTGTACCTGATTTTGAGATATTTACTTGAAAACACAAAATGTTGGCACTTCTACCATGAAAATTTTGTGTTTAATGTCGTTTTTCTCAGAAAATCTCATGAAAAGATGTCAATTGAATTTTATTTTTTTATAAACCATTTTGTTGGCTACAAAAGTTACATACATACCTATGACTTAGATTTTACCTTTTCGCAAGTAATAAGCGAAAATACATATTGCTTAAAAACTGAGTAAGACTTAAAGTAGCCCTCGTTTTCGATCTACACTCTTTGCTTGAACTGAAAGAATTTATTAAAGGTTTTTACGCTTTATTTCAAAATGTTTGAGCTACAGTGGCCACCTTCAGTAAAATGGCCACCTTCATTTTGAATACACGCTAAAGTTCGTTTCGCAAGCGTTATTTTGATATTCATACTTCTCAGCTGCTGCCTCACTTCTGTTGCAGCCGCATCGATCCTGGTATTTAGGTCTTCCAATGTGGGTACTTTCGTTGTGTAGACAAGGGCATTCATCCGTCTCCATACAAAAAAATCCATAATTGTTAGATCAGGAGATCTCGCAGGCCAGTGTATTACCGATCCAGCGATTGGTATAATTGGAATTCAACCAATCTCTGACTGGTCGGCCATAGTGAGCTGGAGCACCATCGTGTTGGTAAAACATGGAAGCCAATCGTTGCAGCGGAATATCCTCCAATAAGTCCTGCAGATCATGTCTTAAAAAATCGAAGTAATTGGTACTATTTAAAGTAGGCGGAAGCCTAATAGGTCCAATTAAATCGTTACCAATCACTCCTACCCATAAGTTTACGCTGAACCTATGCTGAAACGATGAAGTCCTTCTCGTATGTGGATTGCTCTCAGCCCACGTATGTAAATTGTGGAAGTTTGTGATACCATCCCTAATAAATAAGGACTCATCCGTCCAGAGAATGGTGTTCAAAAAATTTTCGTTGTCTAATTGTTTCTCAAGGAGCCAATTGCAGAATTCCATCCTTTTAGGCAAATCGATCGGTAGCAGCTCTTGCACTGGTGTGTAATGTGTGTAGTGTGTAACGCCAATCGTCGAATACTGATTGATGGGTCAGTTTCCACTGCAAGCAGTATTTCTTCATCGGCCCGTACAGCGATTGCAGGCGCAAGATTTGCGTTTACTCGGCTCGTCCTAACGCTTCCAGTTTCCCGAATCTTTGTGTACAGTTGTTGAAACACTCTCCGTCCAGGAACCGTCTATGGGGATATCTCTGTTGATACAAAGATTGCGCCGCTTGTGAATTTCCCCGGCACTCTCCATATACGTACATAATATCTGCATATTCGTCATTAGTGTAGTGAGACATTTTGAATTTATGTTTGAAATTTTAGTGATATCTTCTAGTTCGAGTAATGTACCGAAACTCACAATAATTTGAAAGTGTTTGTGTTTTTATAGGGTCTTAATTTTTTTACGTATTCCATTAATAAAGACGAAGAACTGTACCCAATTTTATCTTTAACATCCAGGTAGGTGCTTCAATTATGTTGAAACTAATTTTAATTTAGTTTATTTTATTGATAGTTTAAAAAGTAATTAATGGGCAGTAAAAAAACTTAAGTACAAATAACAATTTAAACTATTCTTTTGAACGAGGGCCACTTTACGGCAAATTTACTTTTTAAGCAACAGGTATTTTTGCTTACTACTTGCGGAACGGTAAAATCTAAGCCATAAGTGTGTATGCAACTTTTGTAGCCAACAATATGGCCTATAAAAAAATAAAATTCAAATGGCATCTTTTCATGAGATTTTCTGAGAAGAACGACATTAAACACCGAATTTTCGGGTTAGAAGTGCGAAATTTTTGTATTTTCAAGTAAATATCTCAAAATCAGGTACAGTTACAATTAAGGATGTTACATCAAATTAAAGGTAATTTGATTCCATAAAAAAAAGCCATAAAACTATGCGTTATGATTATTAGTTTTCAAGATATAATGATTTAAGTGAGTCAGAGTACAGGTCCGAAGCAGTTTTATTGGCCACCCTGTAACTCCGTAGATTTTGAAAACCGGACCACCCTGTACAACAATTTTTTGCTCAAAATATATCAAGGAATGCCTCCTTACAATAGTGTCCACTGAGTACCAAACACCCTCTATATATATATATATATATATATATATATATATATATATATATATATATATATATATATATATATATATATATATATATATATATATATATATATATATATATATATATATATATATATATATATATATATATATATATATATATATATATATATATATATATATATATATATATATATATATATATATATATATATATATATATATATATATATATATATATATATATATATATATATATATATATATATATATATATATATATATATATATATATATATATATATATATATATATATATATATATATATATATATATATATATATATATATATATATATATATGTATATATATATATATATATATATATATATATATATATATATATATATATATATATATATATATATATATATATATATATATATATATATATATATATATATATATATATATATATATATATATATATATATATATATATATATATATATATATATATATATATATATATATATATATATATATATATATATATATATATATATAAGGAAAAAACCCCAAGCCAGTGGTGGAACAGCATATGCCGAGGGCTGAATGGCTGCTGGGTGAAGCAGTCGATAATATGCGAATTCGGGTGTCGGATGGCAAGAGCCCGTCTAATTTGATGCCTAGGCCGGGATACAGAGGATAATACGGCTGGTCTTTTATATTCCTCTTACTCGTGGGACCAAAATTGAAGGTACTAAAGAAAACAAAAAGGAGGGGGCTGCCTTAAGTGCCCCAAATCTAAAGGCCCCAGAGCCTTACATCAGTGGAGCTGCAGTGCTCCCCAGTGAATCCTCAAAGGAATTAAAGGAACAGATGAAGCCCAAAGCCCAAGAGGATTCCAAACAACAAAGGCACAAGAAGGGCAAAAGCAAGAGGAGAGTCGAATATAGCTCCACACCAAAAAACAAAGGTGGACCAGGCGGGGATCAAACATCCCAGCCAGCTTCACAAAAAGGGAGAGGCAAACCAGAAGAAGTAAAGGCAGCAGAGGCTCCCGCAGCCTCCCCCTCTACGTCTGACGGTGGATCCTCGATGCAAATCGTGCAGGAGCTCTCGCGCAGTATGGAAGCACTTAACATGACTTCGCAGGAGGCATCGAAAGATACTCCAAAAAAGAAGAACATGAGCGGTGCGGCTAGAAAGCGCATGAAGTTCTTCATACGAAAAGGTATGTCTACAGAAGAGGCTAGGGAAAAGGCCCTCCTAACAAAGGCCCCAGAGACCAATAGGAAAAGGCCTAGACCCAAGGATGGCACTCCTGAAGACAACCACCCAAAGAAAATTAGGGGCACCGACGTGGCCCCAAAACACTGTGAACCCAGCAAAAGGCAACGACAAGTAACCTACAGCGGAGCCTTGCAGGGTGTAAAAATGGCGGTCATGATGAAAGACTTTCCCCAGGGACTTCTCACGACCGACCAAATGGACCAAATACAAAATGCCCTGGAGGAGCGGATACTTGCCGAGATAGGAAGAGGCGTTGCCCCTCACTTCCTCAGCATCACCTACAAAGTAGGTTACGTGTCCCTCCACTGTAAGGACAAACCAACGGCAGAGTGGATAAGGGCGGAAGCCCAGAATATAAAGCCGTGGGAAGGAGCCAACCTATGGGCCACGGAGGAATCCCTGATTCCTAATCCTAAGACCCTTGTTGGCTATTTCCCAAATGCAGCGGATTTGCCTACGGAGAGGATCCTGGCCTTCGTAGAACGCCAGAATGAGGACCTCAATGTCAAGTCCTGGAGAGCCCTCTTCAGGGAAAATAAGGGCAAGTGCGCCATGCTTGTAGTAGCGGCGGACCAGGCCTCTGCTACCAAAATAGCAGACGGAGACGGCAACATTAGCTTTCGCTTTGGGCAAGTTAAGTTGAACGTCAAAAAGTCAGGCGGGAAAACACCGGAGCCTGTGGTCACTCCAACCACCAGTACGGAGGGCAGTGGAACCGGCATGGAGGCAACGTCAGGTCCCAGCGGTTCCCAGCTAAGCGCAAAAAGGGAATGAGGTGTCTACAGGTGAACCTGCATCATGCCAAAGCTGCCTCGGCGGAAGTAAGCAGCAGGTTTGCCTTGGGCACCTATAAATTGGGGCTAATACAAGAGCCCTGGGTAAATAAAGGCAGAATAAATGGCCTAAACACAAAAAATAGTAAGTTAATTTGGGCCGCAGGGGAAGAAAACCCTAGGGCGGCGATAATAATTAACACAAATATTAACTTTCTTCTGATTCCAGAATACACAAATAGGGACACAGTGGCGGTCCAAGTTCAGGTCCCCATCGAAGGAGGATTAGTGGAGGCGATATTTGCCTCAGCATACTTCCCAGGGGATGAGGACCAAGTCCCAAGTAATAATATCAAAGGACTCGTTAGCCACTGCAGAAGGAAGAACAAAATGCTAATTATTGGATGCGACGCCAACGCTCACCATACAGCATGGGGGAGTAGTGACGTCAATACTAGAGGTGAGTTACTTTTAGACTTCCTCCTGAACAGCAATTTGTCTGTAGCAAATAAGGGCAAAACGCCAACTTTCGTGACAGCCAACAGGCAAGAGGTACTAGACCTTACGTTAGTGTCAAACAATGCAGCGCATTTAGTGAAGAAGTGGAATGTCCTAGAAGTCGCTTCTTTCTCTGATCATAGGCATATAAACTTCGAGCTAGGAAAAGATACTGTAAAAGGGGTAAAGTACAGGCAACCAAAGTGTACGAACTGGGAAGGCTATCAAAACAGCCTTACAGCGGGACTTTACGGCCTGCACCCGAGTTTCAGTACGAGGACAGAACTGGAGGACACTGTGGACAAGGTCACCAGAATAATCCTCGAGTCATACCACGATAACTGCCCTGAGAAAACCAGTGCTTCCAAGACAAGGGTGCCATGGTGGAATAGGGAGTTAGAAAAACTCAGAAGAGCCGCAAGAACGGAGTTCAACCGAGCTAAAAATACATCAAGCTGGGAGGCCTATAAAAAGAAACTCTCAGAATACAACAAAGAGCTAAGGAAATCCAAAAGGAAGGCCTGGAGTGCCTTCTGTGAAAGTCTCAATAGTATCCCAGAGACTGCCAGGATCCAGAAAGCTCTATCCAAAGGCTATCAAGGCCATATAGGACTACTAAGAACTCCAGATGGAGGGATGACGACCACCTTTGACGACACACTGGAAGTGCTGCTTAGAACACACTTTCCAGGGTGTGAGATAAGCAATGAGGCTGAGGAAGAAGAGGACAGTCCTGATCGGATACGTCACTCACCTCCTCTGCTCAAACAAATCATCACGTATGAAAAGGTTGAATATGCGATAAACTCCTTCAAACCCTTTAAATCACCAGGACCAGACGGAATTTACCCAGCTCTGCTACAAAGAGCAACAGGGAAACTAAAAACCATTCTGGTACACATATTTAGAGCGAGCTTGCAACTCAGCTATATACCAAAATTGTGGAGACTGGCGCGGGTTGTGTTCATCCCTAAAGGGGGCAACAAACCGGCCGACCTGCCAAAATCATACAGGCCAATTAGCCTCACATCTTTTATATTGAAGACCATGGAAAAACTGATTGACCTATACATAAGGAATGATCTTTTGACAAAGATGCCACTTCACAAATTGCAATTTGCTTACCAAAAAGGCAAATCAACTATATCAGCTACACATAAGCTGACACAAATAATAGAAAAGGCATTGGAATGCAAGGAAGTCGCACTATGTGCTTTCATGGACATAGAGGGAGCCTTTGACAATGTAAGACATGACTCGCTACACGTCGCTCTCCAGAGGAGGGATACTCCTCAAGAAGTAGTGAAATGGGCGAGCAAAATACTAAGGAATCGAAGTGTGGTTGCGGAGCTGGGGGAAGCGAAGCTAAGGGTGGATACTAGGAGGGGATGTCCACAAGGAGGAGTATTATCCCCCCTGTTATGGTCCCTACTAGTTGATGACCTTCTCGTGACCCTCAATAGTAAGGGCTTAACTGCTCTCGGCTACGCGGACGACATTACGGTAATAATAAGAGGCTCACACATGGACACCGTGAGGTCCAGAATGCAAAAAGCCTTAAATGAAACAACCCAATGGTGCGAAAGAGAGGGTCTATCCATCAATCCTCAGAAAACTAGCATAATACCATTCACCAGGAAAAGAAAAATCGAAATAGGAGCCCTAAATATTAGGGGCACAGTCGTATGTCTGCAGGAAGAGGTAAAATATCTAGGAATACACCTAGATAGGAAACTCACCTGGGACAATCATCTAAACAAAACGACAATGAAGGCCACTAAGGCACTCTGGGCGACAAAACAAATGCTTGGGCGCAATTGGGGACTATCTCCAAAGCAGACCCTATGGGCATACAAACAAATGGTGAGACCTATCCTCCTATATGGAGCAGCAGTGTGGTGGAAGAAAACCATACAAAAAACCGCTATAAATAGGCTCAACAAGCTTCAAAGGATGGCCTGCCTGCTGATTACAGGAGCAATGAGCTCCACTCCAACAGCAGGAATGGAGGCCCTTCTAAACCTTGAACCGCTGCACCTCAAAATTCAGGAGGAAGCAGCGAGACAAGCCATTAGCCTACAACAAGCCTACAGGTATAAATCAGGGGACCTCAAAGGCCACCTAAAAATCCTGGAGGACGTCAGGCCCATAATGGAAATGTTAAACCTCAGCGACCAAATAAAAACTGAGACAGCATTCGAGAAGAGGTTCAAGGTCACAATTCCATCAAGGGACAAATGGAAGGATGGACCACCTCCCTCGTACAAAGGAGCGCAAATGTGGTATACGGATGGTTCAAAGATGGATTGTGGAGTAGGAGCAGGGATCGTAGGTCCCAAGTGCAAAATGCATTTCCCTCTCCCAAAAGAAGCCACGATCTATCAAGCGGAACTATCTGCCATATTAAGAGCCTCACAAACAATAAAAATAAGGAATACAAAAAGGGTCAGAATAAAAATCCTATCGGATAGTCAAGCGGCTCTTATGGCTATCAATCGCGATCAAATAAATTCGGCTATTCTCCTAGAGGTGAGAGAGGCCCTTAATGAAATAGGGGCACAGAACAGCCTCGAGTTGATATGGATCCCCGGCCATGAGGGGCACCGAGGAAACGAGGAAGCTGATACCAGAGCCAAAAAAGGAGCAGAAATGCCCTTCATAGGTCCTTCTCCGTACTGGGGCTTTACAAAAGCAGATACGGAAAAGGAAATTAAAGCATGGAGCAAAAAGAAGATCGAAGACTACTGGCTTAATATCGAGGGTTTAAAACACTCAAAAAAATACCTTGGCTTCGATAATAAAAGAGCAAAAGAAGCAGTGGCTCTCTGCAAAAGTGGCATAAGAGCCCTATGCGGAGCATTGACAGGACACCTTCCATGCAAAAAGTACCTCCACAGGATAGGTGAGGAGCACGATGACCGCTGCAGATACTGTGGGGAAACGACAGAGTGTGTAGAACATCTGCTCACAGTCTGTCCAGCACTAGCGAGAAGAAGATTCGAGCTACTTGGCTCTGCTCTTCCTTCCACCAGGGACATCACAAATGTCCCGTCAAGGAACATATCCAGGTTCATTAGAAGCCTGGACATCCTATAGGACATAACGCAAAGGAGGCACAATAGACCCAGGAGGTCGCAGTGCTAGGGTCCCTCTGGACCCACTCCAGGCCATCATCATCATCATATATATATATATATATATATATATATATATATATATATATATATATATATATATATATATATATATATATATATATATATATATATATATATATATATGTATATATACATATATATATATATATATATATATATATATATATATATATATATATAAATATATATATATATATATATATATATATATATATATATATATATATGTATATATACATATATATATATATATATATATATATATATATATATAAATATATATATACATATAATATATATATATATATATATATATATATATATATATACATATATATATATATATGTATATATATATATATATATATATATATATATATATATATATATATATATATATATATATATATATATATATATATACATATATATATATATGTACATATATATATGTATATATATAGATATATATATATATATATATATATATATATATATATATATACATATATATATATATATATATATATATATATATATATATATACATATATATATATATATATATATATATATATATATATATATAGACATATATATATATATATATATATATAAATATATATATATATATATATATATATATATATATATATATATATATATATAGACATATATATATATATATAAATATATATATATATATATATATATATATATATATATATATATATATATATATATATATATATATATATAGTGGTGGCCAAATAAAATGCGACACCTGTGAATATCATCACATAACGCCACTTCAAAATAATCGCCGAGTGTGTGTGTGTGTGTGTGTGTGTGTGTGTGTGTGTGTGTGTGTGAGTGAGTTGGGGGAGAGGCGCATTGGCACCTCTAAGCACTCAGGCCAAAGGACCCATTGTACTCATTTCCCCCTGCCTACCATAGTTTCCCAGACTTCTTGATAAAGTCTAGGATCACTGATAGGGGAAAAGAGGCTATCGTCTGCATGCGTGCAACATCCCAGCCAAAGCATTGATATCTGAGACGCGCAAACGCTGGGCATTCACAGAGCAAATGTTCCGCAGAGTCAGCCTCTTCTAGACAGGATGAACAGAGGTCATCCTGTGCAACACCTATTCGGTACATATGTCCTCCTAGGCAGTTGTGTCCAGTCAGAATACCTACCATGGCCCTGCAAACTTTCCTACTCTTATTGAGCAAGAATCCCGCAGTCACATGGTTGGGTTCTGAAAGGAATACCTTCGTGTGCCTGGCCACACCGGCAGCCGTCCATCTATCTTTGTGAGCATCATCTACCCACTTTCGAATAATGGCACGTGCAGATGCGGTCGGCACACCCAAGGCGGGTTCAGGGCCCCGTAGTGGAAGTCCCGAACCTTGCTTCGCAATGACGTCAGCAATTTCATTCCCCTCAACACCACAGTGCCCCGGTACCCAGAGCAGATGCACCCTATTGAATCTGGCGACAGAGTTCAATCGTGCTCTGCACTCTTGGACAATTTTCAAGTTTGTCAGGGGTCTGCGCAGCGCCACCAGTGCAGCTTGACTGTCACTGCAAATAGCAATGCTCTTTCCCCTTCATCTTTCTTCAATTGCCCAACAGGCAGCTCTCAGGATAGCAAATATTTCTGCTTGAAAAACCGAAGCGTGCTCTCCAAGAGAGAAAGCCCATCTGCCATTCGATGAATGTAGATAGACACCAGCTCCAGATCTACTATCTGACCTCGAGCCGTCCGTGAAGAAGATCTCCGAATATCCCCTCGTACACAGATCTGGATCATCCCAGTTACTTCTGCTTAAGAGAATTACTTCGTACCTTCTTCTGAAGTCGAGGAAGGGCACCCGAGCGTCCGAAGGCATCGTGAGAATCGGAGAGATCTCACACATCGAACTCCTAATAGAGCAGTGCCCCACATCGTCTTCACCTACCCATAAGCCAAGTTGAGCTAGTCTATCGGCAGAGCTCATCGCCACACTCTGGACTTGAATGTCGAGAGGAGGCAAATTGAGAAGCGCATAAAGGGCCGCACCCGGAGTAGTGCTCATGGCACCACAGATACCCAGGCACACCATCCTTTGCAGCGTGGCTAACTTTTTCCGAGCATACAATAGCCTCACGATAGTCCACCACACCACCGATGCGTACGTGAACATCGGCCTAATTATTGCTGTGTAGATCCACATCACTACACGAGGCTTTAGACCCCATGTGGTAGCAAAAGCTCTCTTGCACTGCCCGAAAGCTTTTATAGCACGAGTAAGCTTCACTTCCACATGTTTCTTCCAGAGAAGTTTTTTGTCCAAGATTACTCCAAGATATCTGACTTCATCTGAAAGTTGAAGTGTTACACCCTTCATGTTTGGAAGCACTAGTCCTCTCAGTTTTCTTTTCCTGGTAAAGAAAACAAATTTCGTCTTACCAGGATTCACTGTTAGGCCGTGCCTCGAACACCAGCTGCCAATCAGATCCAATGCACGCTGTGTATTTCTACATACCACATTCAGATCTTTACCGACAGCCAGTGCGGCCACGTCATCAGCATAAGCTTGTGCGTGCAGCCTTTCTTGTTGCAGTTCGTTAAGCAGGGAGTCGACTAGCATACTCCACAGGAGCGGTGATAGGACGCCCCCTTGAGGGCATCCATTTGTCGCCTCTGTTCTTAAGTAGCAATCGGATCCAGCTTCCGCCAGCAACCATCTCTGCGTCAGCATGGCATGAATCCACCTAACTAAGATATCATCCACGCCATGACCTTTCGCAGCATCACATAGTTCCACGAAGGGCGCGCAATCAAAAGCCCCTTCAATGTCCACAAATACCCCCAACGCATACTCACCATTGGAGATCGCTCCCTCAACTCTGGCCACCAAAGAATGAAGGGCCGACTCGCATGATTTTCCTCGCTGGTACGCATGTTGCTCATCATTCAAAGGGTTAAACCTAAGCGCCGTAGTACGTATGTGTCGTTCGACAAGTCTCTCTAGGCATTTCAACATAAACGAAGTTAAGCTGATCGGTCTAAAGTTCCTTGGATCGGAATAGTCATCTCTCTCCGGTTTAGGTATAAAAACTACCTTAACCTCTCGCCAAGGTGACGGAACATACCCCAAGGAAAGGCATGCAAAGAAGATTTCTCTCAGGTCTGCCCCCAAGTGGTCAATTCCCTCCCTAAGCATAACCGGATAGATACCATCCAGGCCCGGCGATTTGAAATTTTCAAAAGACATGATTGCATCCCTGACCTTTTCACTAGTGACCACAGATCTAGTTGTGTACCAGCACTTCCTACTGCTGCGAAGAGCAGGGATTTTGGTCACAGGCGCATTTGCCTTCTGCGACTCAATCACCGGAGCTCCCGGGAAGTGGGTCCCAAGTAAAGTCTGCAAAGACTCCTTTTTGGACTTGGTAAAATCACCATCCGAGCGTTAGTATAAATGATACGAACTGGTGTTTAGGAATTTAACTGTAGTGTTAAGGCTGGTACTGAGTTAATCGTGAAGCTAAATTTTGACATGTCTCCATTATCTGGTCATTCTTTCGACCGAAAATTTTGGCAATGGAGAAAAGCAGAGACAATGCTCATTTCAGACGGATAAAATGTCAAGAATTTCACTTTTCGATCGATTTTCTTATTGGAAAGACATTTGCACTGCTCCATTTTCAAATTAAAACACCAAATGTCACTTTTTAGCTCGAAAGAATGAGCTGCACAAACTAAATTGGCGTGAAATGATTGGAGACATGTTTCAGTGCCATCTATGTTTTCAACGCGAAAGCAACTTCAAAGCATCTTTTCATGCTAAGAACAGAGTACAACTCTTGCTTATTTTCAAGCTAAATTTTCACCAAAACAGATTTCACGTGAAATTTTGTATGGAAATTTCACGTGAAATCGAACTCAGTACTATGCTTTAAGGCCGGTACTGAGTTCGAGTTCACGTGAAATTTTGACATGTTTCCATTATCTGGTCATTCTTTCGAGCGAAAATTTTGACAATTGAGAAAAGCAGAGACAATGCTCATTTCTGACGGATAAAATGTCATGAATTTCACTTTTCGATTGATTTTCTTATTGGAAAGACATTTTCACTGCTCCATTTTCAAATTGAAACACCAAATGTCACTTTTCCGCTCGAAAGAATGAACTGCACAAACTAAATTGGCGTGAAATGATTGACAACATGTTTCAGTGCCATCTATGTTTTCAAAGCGAAAGCAACTTCAAAGCAACTTTTCATGCTAAGAACACAGTACCAAACTTGCTTATTTTCAAGCTAAATTTTCGCCGAAACCAATTTCACGTGAAATTTTGTATGAAAATTTCACGTGAAATCGAACTCAGTACTATGCTTTACACGTCAAATGTAAAAATAATAGAAACAAAAAAAATGGTTTGTGGACAGTACAGCCACTTTTCCGTTTTATGAGCAAAAGGATCATTTGCGCAACAAAAAGTGTTGAATTGAAAATTATTCATTACTTGTGATTTGTATTAGAAAATTTGAAGGAAAAGTACTAGTAGGGAGGTAAAAACAATATTCTTTATTTAATTTAACAAAACTAGTATTTCGTATATCCTCCGCGAGCCCGGGTCACAGCTTTAATCCTTCGAGGCATGGATTTTATCAAAGACTGGCAGTATTCGGTGGTTATGTCGTCCTTCCAAGCTTGTTTGATGACGTTTTTTGAATTCCTCTTTGGTCCTGGGTCTCCGACTCGTAGATATATATATATATATATATATATATATATATATATATATATATATATATATATATATATATATATATATATATATATATATATATATATCTATATATATATATCTATAGATATTATATATATATATATATATATATATATATATATATATATATATATATATATATATATATATATATATATATACAGTACGCCCTCGGTAAAAGCAACCCTCGATAAACGCAATACCTCGGTTAAAACAACACCCAAATTTATACCATAGTGACTCAGTAATTGCAACTTTTCAAAAAAAATCTGGCTCAGTAAACGCAACTTTCTATCTATGCTCTTATCTCGTTTTATCTTTGTTTTGTTTTTGTTTGGTTTTACTGTAGCTGGCAGTTATTTTACAGTTATATACTTCTCTCAGAACTTTTAGCACTCATAGATCGTGAGTGCATTGTATTTGCGTCATAGAGGAATAAGATGAAACGAAGAGGAAAATATTTCGTATTTCTTCCAAACCCATTTGGTATTTTTTTATTTCGTGTCCGTGAATAATCTTGTGAAAATCAAAAACAAAACAAAGGTGAGCATTAAAATTTGATGAAAGGGTTTGTGTGTGTTTTACCCAAAATGAAATTGTATGACTACACTACACTCCTTCTTTTTCCTCTATGATTTGCTTTTTAATTTACCAGTGCTCAGTAAATATTCTCGTGGTCGGTAATTGCTTTGTTTTTATTTAGAAATCATGACTATCGTAAAAAAAGTTCCCAAACTGTAAAGCAGAAGGCAAAAATTTTAACCAAATTGAGTGACGGTGCATCAATAAAATCGCTTTGTGAAACATACAAGTGCAACAAGTCAAGCATTAGCGGAATAAAAAAGAGAAAACATTGCTTAGCAAATTCGTATCAAATTCTGAGTCTGGACCGGGAAAGCGCGTAACTTTAAAAAGCCTGCGAGTATCCAAGGATGGAAAAAGCTTTGTGCAATTGGTTCCAGAGGCAACGCAGGCAAAACGTACTCATTTCCGCACAAATCCTTAAGTCAAAAGCATGCACGCTTCACAAAATAAAACTTAAAGAAAAATCAGGTGCCTTTAATGCCAGCAATGGCTGGTTTTCAAGTTTCAAAAAACGGAATCCGAATGCTTAAAATTTGCGGAGAAAAGCTGTCAAATAAGCGAAAAACTGGTGGAACCATTTTTGATTAACTTCGAAAATAAAACTAAATAGGTTGACTTGTTATCAGATCAAATTTACAATGCGGACGAGTCTGGCCTATTTTTTAAGCTTTTGCCAAACAGAACATTCCAAAGAAGCTACTGCTCCTGGTAGGAAAGTAAGCAAGAAGAGAATCACTTTTCTTGCTTGCACTAATGCGTCTGGTACGCACAAAGTCAAATTTTTCGTTATAGGAAAAGCTGTAAATCCTCGAGCATTTAAGCATTTCAAAAATAAGCCCGTCGTTTACAAGGCCAACAAAAATGCGTGGATGACACACGAATTTTTTAAAGATTGGTTTCATTCAACTTTCGTGCCAGAGGTAAAATTATTTTCGAATTGATTTCGTCGAATTTTAAAATTGTTTTCATATTTTTTCCTTGGTTTAGGTAAAATAGTTTCTGGGATCAAAAAATTTGCCAAAAAAGGGTCTACTGCTATTGGACAACGCGACGTGTCAAAAGACGAGGAGATGACAAGTGATGATGAAAAGATTGTTACCATGTGTTTACCAGCAACCTGCACCGCTATTCTGCAACTAATGAACCAAAATGTCATCAACTTGACAAAACTGTACTACGAAAAAGGACTTTTGGCACATTTAGTCGGAAGCCGAGGTTCAGAGTTGGAGGGTAAAATAAAGGCTTTTAATTTGAGGCATGCCAAATGCCTCCTGGCTACTGCATGGGACAAGGTTAAGTCTTCGGCTATACAAAAGGGCTGGAAGCCTTTGATGTCTCCTGGTAGTGAGTGGGATGAGGAGGATGAGCTGCCACTGAAGGTCATTAGCGATAAAATCATTAGTGACCGCGAAATGATGACATCCATTAATGACTTGCTTCAAGATTTATTTGCCACTGAAACTTTTGTCACGATGGATTAAGCAATTGGATTGCGGAAAACGATATCGAGCAGGTGCCTGTTTGCAACAATCTAGAAGCCGAAAAATCGAGAGTGAAGAAAGCACAGATGCAAGTGTAAGTCCTTCACGGCCAAAAATCAAAACAAAACATGCTATCCAAGCATTTAGCATTTATCTTCAATGGGCTGAAGAAAACTCGGTCTCACTAGAAGATACCTTGACTCTTCAAAAACTGCGAGAGCTGGTCGTTGACATTAATGTATCCTCCAATAAAAAGCAAACGAGCATTTCCCAATTTTTTAAACCAATTTAACCAAATACTGTATTACATATGTAAACATTTTTTTTAATGAATTAAATTATATTACTTTTCTTTTACGACGAACAATATTATTTTATTTTTCACACTTAGTTTTCACGTTAAATTCTAATTCAAGGCAAAACTTTTTTGTGACTCGGTTATTGCAACAACCTCAACTAACGCAACTGCTCGAATTTTCATCGGTTGCTTTTATCGAGGGCGTACTGTATATATATATATATAATATATATATATATATATATATATATATATATATATATATATATATATATATATATATATATATATATATATATATATATATATATAGATATTAGTGTACGTTAAACATCGATAGTACTATCGATACTATCGATAGTTCAGAACTATCGAAAACCTCGATGTTTTTTTTTGCAATCGATAGTTTTTAAAAACTGAAAAAAAATTGTAAGGTAACATTTTGATACCATCCCGTCCACTGTGAGTATTTTACGTTTGCTTCGTTTTTCTCATTTAATAATATTTCCTTTTCTTGTTATTATAAAACAGCACCAACCTAAGACAGCAGACCACTCTTATATTTTGTTAGTTTTGCCACTTTTTATTTATTGTAAAGTGAAATAACATGAAGAAAAATATGTAAAATTTAACTGCACGTGAAAATCATAAGCGCAGAAAATTGAGACTCAGAGAGAAAGAATTTCAAATAACGATTTTACTAATTGTAATATATGCAGCAATCAATACAAAACAAGTAAAAAGACGAAAAATTTATCAGATCATTTAAAACGGAAACATAATTCATAGTGGAAATTATTTTATGTTGAACCTATAGCAAAACCCATGGTCCTAGTAACATCTTCGAGAGCAGTTTAATGACATCTAGAACAATCATCAAAAATTATTTTGGAAGAGCGAAATTCTAAGCAGATGATTCTGCCCGAAAAAATATTTAGATGAACTATACGTTTCTACGTTGTTTTGGACATAGTGCCCTTGCGGAAAGGAGAACATGAAGGATTTCGTGGCTGATTTGTACGAAAAACATGCGATTCCTGACACCACAACATTGAAAACATCATTGGTACCAAAATACTTCGAAGATGTTAAAATTCGGGTTAAAAATGTCATAAATGCAGTTCAACATATTTCTTAACTACTGATATGTGGACAAATCGAAACAAAGAAAGAATACTGGCAATCACATCTTATTTTTTTCATAGAGGTAAATTAATTTCTACATTATTAACGGAATTTAACATAAAAAGAAGACACATATTTGAATCAATGGGAGAAGTAAGTTGCATATTTATTTTATGCCTGTTTGATGAATACTATTGTTAGTGTAATTGAAAAGATAAATTTTCAGACTCGAAAATATTCACAGAATTTAGGCCACAGAGTTCATTTTATTTTTTTTGAAGCATAGGGAGTACTTACCTTGTTATTTCTTGTTTAGGCAAGAAATACACTAAGCAAGTGGAACATTTAGTCAAATATATAATAATAATAATATAATGCTGCTTGCATGTTAATGCAAGCAAAACTTCTTCAATTTAATCATATTCTATGCTTCGCGTATACTTTAAATTTGACTTTGTCTGATATTTATGACATCTGATT
>OZ022263.1:96756889-96854389 GCA_963978885.1 Nemotelus pantherinus | reverse complement strand
ATATATAGATAAATATATATATATATATATATATATATATATATATATATTATATAGATACATATATATATACATATATATATATTTATATATATATATATATATATATATATATATATATATAGATATATATATATATATATATATATATATATATATATATATATATATATATATATATATATATATAGATATAGATATATATATATATATATATATATATATATATATATATATATATATATATATATATATATATAGACATAATACTTACATATATATATATATATATATACATATATATATATATATATATATATATATATATATATATATATATATATATATACATATATATACCTATATATATATTTATACATATATATATATATATATATATATATATATATATATATATATATTAGGGCGGGCCAATTTGTATGGAGCCGAAAAATTCGATTAGACCTGCCCCCTAGGATGATTCTATGGACAATTCTAAGCAACTTTGCCGAAGGAACCATAGGTCTATCTCGATTTTCGAGTCTCCCACTTTTCAAAAAAAGATTTTTTTCCCTATAACATCATTTTGATTCAAAATTCGTTTTTTTATTCATCGTTATATTATCTTTTTTATGTGTATATGGGGGGTTTTTGGGGTCGAGAAATTCATTTCTGATCTTTATTTTTACCTATGACTACCGCCAGAGGGCGTTTCATGCATATTTTAACTATTTTTCGTCTATTTTCCGAGAAAAATTACAAGTTTTTCGGTAAAATTGATCTTTATTTAATTTTTTTCAATGAAAATTCAAATTAAAAAATAAGAACATGTGTAAAAAATAAAAAAAAATGAATTTAGTGAGAAAAAAAGCGACAAAGTGTTGTTGCTTTCAAGTCAACAACGCATTTATTTAAAAAAAAACATCGGTAAAACATCATTACCGACATATTTTGTGAAAGAGCACAACACAATGACATTTATGAGTGTTCAGTTCATTAGTGTTTGAGCATCATTTCAGTGAAAGTGAATTATAAATTTCCTGCCAGTGAATAATTGTGAAATTCAAAAAGAATTAAAAGGTATGTGTTAAAATTTTGTAATTTAATACACATAGGCATCGATGTTGTTCTCTTGCTTGGTTACTTTTTTCTGAAATATGTAATACATTGTAATGTATTTATATGTATAGCATGTAGGAATAATGTGCGTTGGAATAATGTATTAACTGGTCCTTAGAGGCGAAATGTCGGTTGACATATGAGTAAATGCTGTTGATCACATATGAGTTATGCCAATTTGTAGGTGGAAAAAATATATTCGAACCAAATGTTTTGAAATATACTAATTTCAGTTTAAATTTTTTTAGTAAAATTATACAATGGATCCAAATGCATTGCCGTCTACATCTCAAACCGCAACAACATCAACAAGTACCGAAAGTCATTTGAAGCATTTGCCTTCGCACGATGTTGCTGTTTTTGGTGCATCTTGTGATTTGAGTGGACTCGATCTGCCAACGAAACAGGATATTTTAAGATGTTTTTTTTTTCTTGGCCGAACGTGCTAAACTCCAAAACAAAATGTTTTCGTATAAAAACATTCGTACCGCACGTAACAGACAAATTGATTGAAATTTGGAGTCAACTTAATGTTGAAATTCTAACCAAACAAAGTGTTGTTAGAAAATTGGGTACATTGATTGACAAGTATCAAATCGAAACTAAACATTCAAATATCGCCTCATTCAGAACGTTCGAGCAATCTACAAAAGAATTATTTTACATCGGCAAATGTCAATGTGACTTGAAAGCAGAATTATGCTCATGTGGATTGATTCCAGATCATTTGAAAGAGTTCATGCGAGATCAAAATAATGACAGAAGATTGACGATACCGGAATTCGTGCTAGAAGTTGAAGAGCCAGCACCAACGTCAACAATAATACCAACAAGCGTTGAACAGAGCCATTCAGCATATGAACCAAGTACTGATATAGATCAGCCAAGTTCAAATCCACAAGATATTCCGCCAATGATACGAGGACCGTATACTCCCAGATACGATGCTTCGAACTTCGCTGCGATGTGTGATCGATTTGGGTGTGTCTGATAGAATAGCAGCAGCACTCGCAACATCTCTTATGCAAGACATTGACGTAAAAGATGCACATGGCAATCCTATCATCATGGATAAAAATAAAGTGCGTCGAGAAAAGGCCAAATGCAGAGAAGAACTGCTTCGTAAGCAGTATGATGCATCCAATTTGATAGCATTTTCATTCGACGGCCGAAAAAATGATGCTTTAACAATGGAAAAAATCGATGAGAAGTTGCATGCAAGGATGGTGAAAGAACCACATCTAGTTGTTTTGAAGGAACCAAATTCTCAATTGATAGGCTACACAAAAGTCGAAAATGAAGATGCTGAACACAAATTGATGACATTTAATGCATTCTTCGTCGAAAAAGAAATTGCTCTCGATGCATTAATCGGCATATGCTGTGATGGTGAGCCAACAAATACTGGCGTAAGAAATGGGATTTTGCGTCGATTTGAATTGCATTTGAATAGACCGCTGCATTGGTTTGTGTGCATGCTGCACTTTAACGAGCTGCCATTTCGTCATTTGTTTGACACTTTGGAAAGATCATCGACCACTGGACCACGAACAACAACTGGAACGTTGGGCAAACAAATTGAAACTTGTGAAAATCTTCCGGTATGTATCATTTGTCATTTTTCTCATCGATTTTTTCCATTATTAAATGGTAAAATTTAATTCATCTTTCTTTTTTTTCAGCTTGTAGATGAATTCGAGATAATCGTGCTAGAGAACATGCCACCTGATTTAGATCCATTTGAATTATCCACCGATTCAAAGTACTTATACAAAATGGCCAATGCAATTTCGAATGGTGTTGTTCCTGCGGATTTATCTCACAATAAACCAGGACCAATAGCACATTCACGTTGGCTCACCAAGGCGAATAGATTGTTGCGGTTGTATGTGTCAACTGAAAATCTATCAAGGAATTTGAAAATTTTGGCAACATACATAATGAAAGTGTATGTGCCGATGTACTTCAACATCAAGTACTATAATTCGGTGGTCTTCGGTAGTGTATTATTTTACAAATTCATTCGTTGGACACAATATTTGGATACAAATCTACGCGGAGTTGTGAATAATGTCATTAAAAACAATTCATATTACGCACATTCCGAAAATATTTTGTTAGCGATGTTATTTGATGATAAAAAAGAGACACGAAAAATCGCAATCAAGAAAATTTTACACTACCGAAGAAATCTGTACGACCCGGCACATCTTAGAGTTTATCAAAAACCTTTGATAAACTTCAATTGTACAGATTATACGAATATGATTGATTTAAATAGAGATGATGTCTTATTCGAACCACCGTTTACGTATAGCATTCCGTATGATCATTTGGAACAATATTTAGAATGCGATGATCCACCATTGCCTGATCCAAGAATTCCGGTACACATACAAGCAACGGAAAGACATGTTCAATTGCTGGCTAGCGTTTCTAAACGTGTTTTAGAAAAGAGTCGACACAGTGTTATGGCAGTTACATCAGAAAGCCGTGCAAAATACCCCCGACTTGAAAGCAAAAAAGACTTTCAAAAATAAGTTATTTCGCTTTTCTTCCACTAAATTCATTTTTTTTTTATTTTTTACACATGTTCTTATTTTTTAAGTTGAATTTTTGTTGAAAAAAATAAAATAAAGATCAATTTTACCGAAAAACTTGTAATTTTTCTCGGAAAATAGACGAAAAATAGTTAAAATATGCATGAAACGCCCTCTGGCGGTAGTTATAGGTAAAAATAAAGATCAGAAATGAATTTCTCGACCCCAAAAACCCCCCATATACACATAAAAAAGATAATATAACGATGAATAAAAAAACGAATTTTGAATCAAAATGATGTTATAGGGAAAAAATCTTTTTTTGAAAAGTGGGAGACTCGAAAATCGAGATAGACCTATGGTTCCTTCGGCAAAGTTGCTTAGAATTGTCCATATAATCATCTTAGGGGGCAGGTCTAATCGACACAAAATTTGGCCCGCCCTAATATATATATATATATATATATATATATATATATATATATATATATATATATATATATATATATATATATATATATATATAAATATATATATATATATATATATAGATATATTATATAGATACATACATATATATATACATATATATATTTTTATATATATATATATATATATATTTATATATAAATATATATATATATATATATATATATATATATATATATATATATATATATATATATATATATAGATATATATATATATAGATAGATATATATATATATATATATATATATATATATATATATATATATATATATATATAGATATATATATATATATATATATATATATATATATATATATATATATATATATATATATATTTATATATATATATATATATATATATATATATATATATATATATATATATATATTATATATATATATACATATATATATATATATATATATATATATATATATATATATATATATATATATATATATATTTTGCATATGCTTTGCATATGAGAATAATTTACTCATAAAGATTAAACCGTGATCACAAATCAATAACCTTTATGAGTAAATTATTTCCATGGATATAAGTCCGAGATGTTAAAATTTGTCACAACCAGCGTAAATAACAATTAATGATTTCCAACTGCAAGTGGTCACACCAGTCAAGTATGCACTGTGTGCTGGTGTCTGATGAGAATCAGTGCATTGAATCAATCGTAGTACGGGAACAGACCTATTAGGTCTGTTCCAGTGCTACGATTAATTGCGATTAATCGCGATTAATTGCAATGAAGCTGTTCCTGTACTCCGTTTTACTGAAAACTGAAAATTTCCCCTCTTTCAGTAAATTTCAGTAGGGTCTGAGCTACTGAAAAATACTGAAGTGTCAAACGGAGTAAATATTTTCAAATGTGCGCGGCAAGCAACATATTTTTTGCGTAATGTTGCTATGAAGGTCGAATATTTTTGTGGCGATAATTTATTACCGCTTAGGATGACTTTATAATCACTATTGTTCTCCCAAAAACCGAAAACTGGCACTTTCGGTTGTCAATTTTCAGGAAATACAATGAGAGCGTTCCCGTACTGTTCATGAAATTCCCCACTACATGATTCAGGAAAATTCAGTAAAATTCAGTTACTGAAAGTACGGGAACAGACCTATTATGTATGAGATGTCTTTAATACACATATTCTGTATAGTTTGCCAAAGTATTTTACCTAATTTATATATGCATACAATTTCTGGTTTATTTTGAATAGCTTGACACTGCGCTTATCACTCTTGCTTTATTTTCATTGCTACTTTTATTGCAATAGAAAAAAGTATCAATTTCAAACGTATTAAGACAGTTCTTACCATCATTAGCAAAATGAAAACACCATTTGGGAAACACTACTAATAAGAAGCCTCGTGACATTGCATTCTCATTTTTATACTTTTTCTTCACAATGTAATGCTTTGAGCACTTTCTTCCGACTTTCAGTAAAATATTAAATTATTTAGTATATTAGTATTAAATTGATGTAATGCTTTATTAGTGCAATGGATAGCAAGACGCGATTCCCTAAAAAATCACAGCGAACAATTTATTGAAGTAATTGCTAACTTAACTTTAACGAAAACGAAATGTAACCATCCGGCCGATGACTACTGTCGCTTATCACTTATATTTTATGCGGTGCTGAATGAAGTCATAGACCATATGACAAAATTTTGATCGAAACAGCTGATTTTATTAGTAAATAATGCAACACTTGATGATTTGGAATTTTGTTTGTGGTGGAATAAACAAAAATGCAATGTTTTCTAATATCATTGCATAATAAAATTAGTTCATCAAAGTTGAAAAAAAACAACCATATACAAAAATAATGTTTTCGGAAACTTAATTGCGCTAAATGCAACAGAAAGATTGATTACCTTAAAAATTGAATTGAGTCATCGTCCCTTCAAGTTCACGAAATAAAGCATTAGAATTCAGAAGTCATTCTACAGTTAATTTTTCCTAATAAACTTTCCTATGGCAATTAGCGACATATTGTATTCTTTCGACCACTGTTTTCAACACAAACATCTCCAGATTCATTTCTGGGACCACTTGGATTTCAAACGTCTTAAGGCGATAAAAGCGATACGACTCAATTATTTGCACAAATTTCACGGTTTTCAGTTTGCGAACCAGTTCAGTTTCCATTTTATTTTTCTGCGCTCTTTTGCCATAATGTTGACTGGCCTATCTTTCATTTCGTGTACATGTACGTATTTAAAAATAAGGTTCCAAAAACATTTATTTTTACTTTGTTTAACATGATTATACAGACCGCAAGCTACAGCGAACTCATTTAGTATTCTGTCCAATCCGCATTGTTTCTCAGAATCGCTTACCGTCTTATCGGCTTGCTTTAAACCAGATTTTTGTCGTACTCTTTCCAAAAAGGAACGCCATATTTTTCTAATTTGTTGAGAAAGTATCTTGGGGTTGAGTCGTTTTACTCGGAGTGTGTTTTTCATTAACATACATTTCGAAAGGAATTTATGTCTGGAGAGTTTGAAGGCCAGGTCCAATCTCTAGAAAAGTTCAAGAGAATCCGGGACGAATTATCGCTCCCGCCGTAGGATTTTGGTGTACATTCACGACCAGACGAAATTAAGGAGGAAAGTATTACGGTTTCTAAAACCATGCGTACTCGCCCTTATCAGACAGACCTCATGGGTTAAAAATACTTAACAATAGTTCCAAAAATATTCAGCCAAACCTAGCCACTTAACATAAAGTAAAATTTTAACTTTACATTAACCCCAAGACAACCTTTGACGGATCTAGGGGTTGAAGCCGGTAGAAACCATCATTACAACCAATGTGCATACGAGTGTGAAGTGATAAGTTCCACGACTTACTTTACTTCTGATTTCATTCAGAGCTGGGTTAACTCAAAACTCGGAGCTCCAGTCTGAACCTGAGCTACATGAGCCTTTAACTGTAGCTTCCATCTCTTCCATTGCAGCGGAAT
Source organism: Nemotelus pantherinus (assembly GCA_963978885.1). NCBI lineage: Eukaryota > Metazoa > Arthropoda > Insecta > Diptera > Stratiomyidae > Nemotelus > Nemotelus pantherinus. The sequence continues at coordinate 96,847,244 of OZ022263.1, read as the reverse complement.
TTCAGCTTGTGTCCTGAACATTTTTTTGCTGTACCAGCTTCAGGCGTGATTTTACTACCTATGCTAACCTCTTCCATTTATAACATTCCTTGCCAACGCGATAATAACGTGGCCATCGCCTAACGTGTTCAAGCCCAAATCACTTCTGAGTCGTTCTGAATCGGACATATCTCTACTACTGATCGTTGCTAATATTTCTAATGTAATTTGTATGGTTTTCTTTGCAAAAACCAATAAAACATATATTTTTTAATCAATGTTTTTTCGTTGAACGATCGATGTTTGATTTTCGATCCATGACGCCAATTTCTGGATTTTCAGTTTTCAATTCTATACAAATTGCGTTTATTGCGAACTGGGTCAGATACTTCGAGGTTGATCTTTTGCCATAAATTCATCATGTTTTATAATAAAAAATATCGTCAACTTTAAAAACGTTTTATTACTAGTAATTGAAAGCTACCACTATTGCAAGGCAGGAAATAGTAAAGAGACGCTATGCTGTCATCTATGTTATTTTCAAAATGGTTTACCATAATCACAAAAACTGATTTGATTTTCATTAATTCTCCTATATATTTCTTCTAGTCGTACCATATATTCAGTATAGCCATCTAGTGATAAGATTTGATTTCGAGATATTTGATTATCACTTTATAGGAATCTCAAAATGTGATACGAATAACACACTAAGTCACTAAACGTACAACGCGTTAAAATCTAATAATCACATTTTTTTGTAGTTACATAATTTTATCATTCATTTTATTCTATCTTTGTTGCAATATCTCTGTCGCTTGCTTATTATTTTATTACACAGTTTTTTAATCTTAACATTAATTTATAATCAGCTATAAGATTGTAATCTTATTGCACTTATTAAATAAAAATGAATATCGAGAAAGCACAAGTGCATGGCAATATTTCTCTGAAAACGGGAATATTCGAGCTTGGCGTGCCGAAAAGGAAATAGTAATATGAATGAGGAATCGATCCGAACTAGGACTAGTAGACGATGAGCTATCGTTGTCGTGCTGATTAATGTTGATGACGAGACGCATTCGTGTTCCAGTTGACTATATCCTGTGGATGTACTTTAGTTTGTGCCGTCTCAAAATCACGACGTCCACGTTATTTCGATAAAATTGCGACTAAAATTGATGAAAATAAAGCAAAATATTAGATTATAAATATTAAAAATATTGCATTCAAAGTCAAAAACTTACCCGATAAACGTCTGGTGTAACGGTACCTTGCAGCAAGTGTAACGTCAGAGCTCCACAGTTTATGGCTCTTCGAACTTCGACGATTCGCCGAAGAAACTGTGCATCGAACTTGCAATTTTCATCGGATTGCGAATAGTCCAAGATCAATTCGGTCAGTTTTCTCAGCAGTTTCAGCATATTAACGAACCCTACGTGAGTGTTTACACTACCTACACCAATTTTCAACTTTCGCAGTTTAGGGAACTTTTTCCCGATCTCGTGTAAGTAGTCGTCATCTGGAAAAACCACGCTCGAGGGATAGTATGTCTTTAAGTTGTGGAACGACAGTAGATTCTGTCGAAATTCGGTGTTAAACAGTATGCAATTCGAGCTTATTTTAAGGGTTTCCAGGTCGTCGCGATGACAGGTGCTGAGCTCGTACATAAGTTCGCAAAGCTTGCGGCTGTTCTTGTCAACGAGCACTAGGTCAGTTAATTTCTCCAGACGTCCAACGACCTCATAGTTGTGTGCAACCAGATTATTACTGATGGTAAGCTGCCGCAATTCACTTTGCGTTTCGACTAGAGTATCTAATGCTAAATCGTCTAGTTTGACGCAATTGTTAATATTCAAGGTTCGCAGCTTCATTGAACGGCAGATGTCAATGAATTCTTCAGAGCTAAAGTTGGTGCAGTAAGCGATATTGAGTTCAGTGAGGTTTTTCAGAATGCTGATTGTAGAGCCGCGTAACGATGAATCTGAATAGTGTAAGGTTTCCAGGTTCGCCAGGGTGCAAATAAGCATACACAAATTTCTACCCCAAAAATGATAGAACACAATATCTCGGTTTGATCGCAACTCCCGATCCAATTTTCTGTTCTGGAATACCTGAATCGTGCGGAGCGTTGGCGATGCTTGGAAAATGTCACCATACATATAAAGTTCATCGTGGAACGGTTTAAGGTTCCGCTGCAACTCTACTGCTTCGATTCTGTGACAGTAGAGCGGTACTAGTTTATAGAACTCAATATTACTGCTATCAATAACCTGCCGAAGGCTAAGTCGTCTAATATATGGGCCAAATCGTTCTAAAATCAGTCTCAGTTCATCCAGGCTGAACGCTTGAACGCATTCGCGCATTATTAATACATCTTTGCGCAAATAACTGGCAAAAATTTCATCAAATTGATTACAGGCCAGGGCGAATTTCAATCTGTCAATCAGTCGAAGATAAAAGAAAACATGACGCATGCAGTCCTCGTTCAAATCTAATATGTCTATTGGCATGCATGATGATTTTTTAGAAGCCATCTGTCTTTTCTTTGGTTGTTTGGAAGTTGTTGTTTTCCGACGCGCAATGGAAAAAAGGAAAAAAGATCAATAAGCAAGTCAATAGATGTGTAATAACGATGACTAATTGTTACGCACTTTTTTCCTCGTCTAATTTCGCTCTCACTTACCTCCTTTCGGATATGATTTAAAAAGAAAACAAACAATTTTACGTATGCCGATTGCGAACTGTCATAGCTGAATGTGGGTAGTTCCCGTGAGATAGTAGAAGTGGAGATGACATCAACGGTATAACTTTCCGCCATTAGCCCCTTTGGATCTCTCGCCCACAAAACATGTTTAAGGGGTTAGGGGTAGTCAGAATTTTCAAAAAATCTATTTTTGCATTTTTGCATTTCCTTAAAGTATAATATCTTAAAAATATTCTCTGAAATTTTGAAGTGAATCCGACAAATACTTTTCGAGTTACTCGACAGTTAACCAAGGGCTCTCCAGAACGCTCGAGAGTAGGTAGTTAGCAGCAGCTGCAAGCAACCGATTTCTCGGGTTCGATTGAATGAATTACAACTTTGATGAATATATAGTTATACCTAAATCTATAAATACCTTACTATATATATTTACAATTTTTAGGTAGCATAAGTGTTTAAATTAAACAATTCGTATTACTCTAGATAAATCGAGTGTAAAACTCTAAATACGTTTTTCTCACAACTATGTTTTTTGAACTGGTGACCACTATAACTCGAAAACCGCTCAGTAGATTTCAATGAAATTTATACAGCTTTTGGAAAACAGAAAAAACTAGTGCTTGATCGAAGAACTTTTATTTTTTTTTTAAATTTCGATTTTTTATAAACAATTAGCTGTTGTTTTTTTCCCGAAAATCTGGAGAAAAATTTCATGAGGCCGCTATTTTGTCAATTTTTTTTTAAAAAAAAAAGCTTCGATCAGGCACTAGATTATCTATTAATAAAACTATTTTTTTTCGTCCGATTGATTTAAGATGAATCTCCAAGGATTTGTGGTGGTCACCGCAAGGGATTTCTGTTGGAGCTGAGTCAACACAAACAGCCATAACTTTTAAAATTATTATTTTTTTTTTCTTCGAATTTTTGTGAGGTCAAGTCGAAGCATTATGTAATGTTGCCATATAATTACTTTTATAAAATTAAATGATTTACCGGCAAAAAAAAATTATTGAAAATTCTCATTTTTTCATGTCTCTGACTACCCCTAACCCCTTAAGCAGCTTTAACGTTCATTGTCAAATTGGAGGGGAACTAATTGGATTTGACCAGGCTTGATAATAGGTCTGTTCCCGTACTTTCAGTAACTGAATTTTACTGGATTTTCCTGAATCATGTGGTGGGGAATTTCATGAAAAGTACGGGAACGCTCTCATTGTATTTCCTGAAAATTGACAACCGAAAGTGTCCGTTTTCGATTTTTGGGAGAACAATAGTGATTATCAAGCCATCCTAAGCGGTAATAAATTATCGCCACAAAAATATTCGACCTTCATAGGAACATTACCCAAAAAATATGTTGCTTGCCGCGCACATTTGAAAATATTTACTCCGTTTGACACTTCAGTATTTTTCAGTAGCTCAGACCCTACTGAAATTTACTGAAAGCGGGGAATGTTATAAGTGGATATATGTAATTAAATGAATACAGTTATTTTGATTAATGTCATCTTTATTACTCATACCAAGTACTATTATAAGCCCCATGTGCAGCGCGTGGTCATCGCTCTTGTACTGACGCGCCGTCCACACTATGCACTGTACATTCGCGTATCCCCACTCTCACACATACAGGTTCACTCATAACAGGGAAATTTTCAGTTTTCAGTAAAACGGAAAACGGAGGGAACAGCTTCATTGCAATTAATCGCGATTAATCGCAATTAATCGTAGTACTGGAACAAACCTAATGCCTCATAGAAGTACGGGCCGTCAGGCTACGTAATCGTTATAGCTATGACGTCAATTTTGGCAGGCATTTTGACATTTCCATCTGGCACTGCCGATATATTATATAGATTTTATTTTATTTTTATATATGATTATATATTATATATAGATTTTATTTTATTTTTTTATTACATTTAGATTTTGGTTTTATATATAGATTTTACGTGCGGATTTTTAGCTATGATATGAATAAAACGTTAGTTTTTTGTGCGTGGACACGTTATAAAAATAATATTTAGCCATAACTTACATTTTGTATCAATTAATTGTATCGACACGAAACGTCACATAACTTAACACCAGCCCTTTGAGTATATTAAGAGTCGTAATAAAGCCAGCAGACTCTCTTCATTTTCCTAAGATTTTACCCATACTAGGAAGATTTACGAACATTCGGACAAATTGTTCGGGGCGTAGATGAAAGGCTCAATGCCTCCTAGATGTACGGGCCGTAATGCAGAATGATGACGTCAGAGCATCGGGACAAATGTCGCGAAAAACACACGTAGTCTTATGGGACGTCCGCGGGGAAATGTTAATTGTACAGGTTGTGTTAAAGTGAGTGAAATGAAAACTAAAGTGGTTCATGCAGAACAGTGCTAGTGAACAGCTAAAACACAAATTAATGCGGTGCGTGCGGTATAATGTGGAAAATTCATTACAAAATGTTTATCGGTTGGTGTTAGGTTATGTGATGGTTCGTGTCGATTTATTGTCGCGATCAGCCCCTGGACACGGACGGAATAACTTTCCACCATTAGCCCCTTCAATCCTCTCGCGCACAAAGCATGTTAAAGCTGCCTGACATTGGCTTCAACCTTATAAGTACGTTCTATGGGAACGATTTACAGCAAATAATTCCTATCCCTAACCAAAATGGCAATTGGTTAGATCTTATTTTTACTAACTTTTATGACGAAGTGGTGGTTAGCCCAACTATTGACGCCGAGAATCTTTTCACAAACACTCTCCATCACTCCGCTTTTACAGTTGAGCTTTCCGCTACAAATATTTCTTTCACCCAATCGTACAATAATGAAACTGTATATGATTTTCAAAATGCTGACTACTTAAGCATTAGAAACTATTTGGACACAGTAGACTGGACAATTTCTCTTTCGTTATTAGATTTAGATGAATCAGTGTCTTCCTTTTATAAAATAATATTCAATGTCATTCACTTATTCGTACCGAAGCTGAAGAAAAAAAAACAAACTCTCAGAGCCTTGGCTCGACAATAATTTAAGGCGTCTCAGAAACCGTAGAAATAAATTATATAAAGCAATTAAAAATGAAAACTTGCTCAATGAGGGTCTAATCAGATTATACGATCAGCTATCCAACGAATTTTCCATCAAATCCCGCGAAGCGTATGAGTTCTATGTTAACTCAATGGGGGGAAAAAATCATTAGTGATCCCAGGAAGTTTTACGATTTCGTTAACTTGAAACGTAAAACAACCGGCTATCCCTGTTCGATGTCCCGTGGTAACATGGTTTCTTCCTGCCCACAAGCCATTTGTAACTTTTTTGCTGATCACTTTCAAAATTCTTTTTGCTCGCCAATAACGTCCACTTCTACTATGTCTGCAAGAATCACCACGAGACCTCTTATCGCCGGGTTTGTTCTTACACAAGAGGCTATTATTGAAGCTATTCATCAACTAAAGATTGGCAAAGGACCAGGCCCTGTTTTGGTTTCTCCTTCCTTCGTCGTGCAATTTGCTGACCAATTGATCACACCTTTGCACATGATTTTCAATAAATCCCTCTCCATAGGTGTTTTTCCATCTCTCTGGAAATCTTCATACCTTACGCCTATTTTCAAAAGTGGTGATAAACGATCAGTCGATAACTATCGAGGGATTGCTATTCTATCTGTTATCCCCAAACTTTTTGAGAAGTTAGTTTGTGAAAAACTTACTCGCATAATCGACACTCTTCTAAATGAGCAACAACATCGATTTTGTAAGGGTAGATCGACTTCTACCAATCTCATGATCCTGGTCTCTGATGTGCTCTGTGAAATGGAAAAAGGAAGTCAAATTGACGCAGTCTATACGGACTTTAGTAAGGCTTTCGACCGGGTTGACCATCAAACTCTAATATACAAGCTTCGCAACTTTGGTATATCAGGGTCTCTTCTTGATTGGCTCCAGTCTTATCTTCGCGATCAAACTCAGCTTGTTAAATTCCAGGGCCACTTATCTAAAAGAGTTTTCGCATCTTCTGGAGTACCGCAAGGCAGTCATCTAGGTCCCCTGCTTTTTAACATCTTCATTTCTGATCTCTCTGAGACATTGCTTGGTATACCCCATCTCTTTTATGCAGACGATTTAAAAATTTACCACAGCGTAAACACGCAATCTGACGCAATTCTTCTACAATCAAAGCTTCAATCTCTCGAACAGTGGTGCAATGAGAATCATTTGAATCTTAACATTAACAAGTGTCATGTAATAAGCTTTTCCCGTAAAAATACGATCAAAAAGTATTCTTACTGCCTTAACAACACCATATTGAATAGGGTTGATCATATTATAGATCTCGGGGTAGTATTGGACAACAAGATGCGGTTCAATCTCCACTATGACAAAATCCTTGCCAGGGCTAATAAACAGCTCGGATTCATTAAGAGACGTGCTAAAGAGTTCAAGAATATATGGGTTACCAAGTCATTATATATCACTCTGGTGCGTCCTCTATTGGAGTATGCCTGCATAATATGGAACCCAGTTTTTGAGCTACATAGTGAGAGAGTAGAATCTGTTCAGAAACAGTTTTTACTTTTCGCTTTGAGGGACCTCTATGATCCAAAAGACTTCAAACATCTTCCTTCTTACAAAACCAGACTGAGCCTACTTAATTTAATGCCTCTCTCTTCTAGAAGAACACTGTTAAGTGCATGCCTAACCTTTGATATTATAAGTGGTGCAGTCATTGTTGAAGCTCTCTCCAACAAAATTATTTTCAATGACCAACCAAGACGCACTAGGTATGCAACTCTGCTCAAGGAGTTCAATCACCACACTAAATATGCATATAACGAGCCCATAAATAGGTGCTGTAGAATTTTCAACTCTATAAGCAGCAACTACGCTTCGGGGATCTCTAAACACACTTTTAGAACAAACTTATTAAAGACCCTATCAACATCCTAATCCCACTTAATTTGCAAATCAATTTAGCTGAAATCAAAATAAAATATATTAAAGTAAAGTAAAGTAACTAAAATAAAAAGTTGTGTTGTATTTTGTTTTCTAATGTGTTGGAAAAAATTTGTATGTAATTGTTAAGTTGTTATATTGAATTGTTAATGTATGTTTCCTTGTTTTTGGATTTGACTCGATTTGACAATGAGTTGCTAAAAACTTACTACCATCCCCATTGATATAAAAGTATAGAGGATATGGGCAAGGCGAAATTTTTGTTGCCATTTTTTGGATTGTTTGATAGTTGTAGTGAATACATGCATCTGGCATAAAAATACAAAGGTGTAGTGATTATACGATTTCGTATAATTAAAGGGGCCAATATATTTTTAATATATTAAAATGGTGTTTCGATTTAACTGGAAGAATTTAATAGTAAAATACATTCACAATATCGATGAACGGTTAATGATGAAATACGTGGAAATTTTATTTATTAACATTTGTGATGAATTCAAATAAAAGAAATTGAATCAATGATTTGAATAAATTTCTGAATTTTATCCCGAGAAAATGCAACACAAATCAGTGCGCGTTATTAAATTTATAAACCAATGTTATTGATAATAATAACTTCTGTTCAAATCATTTATCAACCATAAACTCAGAATATTTAAAATGCATTTTAAAATACGAATCTTACCACAGAACCAAATCTTAAGTTACCAGCCCCCCTCCTCCTTTTGCAACCGGGCTTTGGACCGGCGTTGGCGGATTTACGGCTTCCCTTGGATAATTTAATTCATAATATAATCCGGGTTATTATTTAGAAGCATAGAGAATAGTTACATTCGAAAATATGTGAGAGATTAGATCTGTTCGCGTACTGCAGCAGCAACATATTTTTGTAGCTGGCTTCTTTCTGTGGCAAAATTTGGGTGGCAGCAAGAGTGCTAAAACGACTTGCTGTGAATCTATTTTAATATAAGGTGCGTTTTTTTGCACACCCGAGCAGATCCAAATTTGTTAAGTATATTGAATACAATAACAATTTTGTTGTTGTATTCAATACACTTAACAGATATTGATCTGCTCGGGTGTGCAAAAAAACGCACCTATATTATAATAGATTCAGGTACGTGAACAGACCTATTAGAATCTTCAATATGATTTTCCTTCAATATGATTTCTCGTAAGTTTTTGCTAGTTAATTTCAAATACAGCAGATTGTAAAATATTTTAAAAATTCAATCGTAGTTTCCATTATCTGGGAAAAAAACACAATATAACTTATTCCCCAGAACATTTATCACTTCCACTTACTAATGCAATTTGCACTTTTTATAATGATGCAATTGCGGTATCCAAGACAGTTTAGGCTACGATTTTGAATACATATTCTGCAAACAACAATTTCGAAACATTCATTTAAATATAGACCATTTATAAGAGTACTAAAGGACATAACAATACATTTACGTGTGCATGATCTTTGCATATCTATATATATATAATATAAATATATATATATATATATATATATATATATATATATATATATATATATATATATATATATATATATATATATGTATATCTATATACATAAAAATGTATATATACATAAATGTATATGTATATGTATATGCATATGTATATATATATATATATATATATATATATATATATATATATATATATATATATATATATATATATATATATATATATGTATATATATATATATATATATATATATATATATATATATATATATATATGTATATATATTTATTTATGTATATATTTGCTGTCACGGTCGAATGTAGAACGCCCGAACTTCAAGTGTAAGAAAAAAAAAAAAAAATTAAATACCCTCTACCAATCTTCGCAGGAAAGGATGGTAGAGGGTAGTTAAGTGCCAAGAAGCAGCTCACCGGGTCTAATTATTAACTTAAGGGCTAGGGCAGTAGCTCAGGACGCGAAATCCGCAGGCAGCTAAGCGACAGGTCAATGATGTCTCAAGACACCCGAGATAACTGAAGTCGAATCAATTGAGACAACTCAAATGTATACAATCGCAGCCGAACTAAGACGGGAGTAAACGACCCATAGATAGTTGCAAATCTAAAGTGAAAATGTAATTTCGACGCATGAACACGCAGGGCATCGCACAATTTTGTTTGCCCGGGCTGGCGGCTCCTGACCTGGGCCAACATTTGACCCAGATAGATCAAGCAGTGTATGCACTACTCAAACTAAGACGAGATTCAAAAGATGCCACGGAGATTAGTTTAAGAGATATCCAGAACAACACGGGATGATTGATCGACGGTGAACCAATCGGAAAAATAGTGCAATCAGTCGCGGAAAGCACACACACTACCGGCGGAAAAATGACGAAATGAAAGGCGTACGCGCGACACTTCTGATCGATGCACACACAATAATAAACATTGTGCTCACCTGAGAAATAAAGTTTCCCCGAACGACTCGGATAGTATGTTGGTTTCATCGCAACTTCAGCGATTTGATGATATTTCATGCTGGCGTCATGCAGTTGAAGTGTTGACAATTCGGATTCCAGAATGTCACCGGTTGGAATGTCAGATGACAGATCAGGGGAAAATAGTACTAAAAAGTCGGAACGATAATGATACCAAAACATTAGATGTGAATTGAATTGGAATTGGAAAGTGCGAATTTTCAAATCAGATAAAGCCAAATGTCGATACCCCCAACGGTCGAGGAAAAGCCGCTTTAGCGGGAAATAGTTGAGTTTTGGGCGAAAACTCTGTGAAGAGCTTCTTTTTGGTTTGAGACTGGTAAGGAGTCGGATGGTGTGGTTTGTGCGGAGACAATTCTAACATTTATTATTCCCGGTACACTTTGGTGATTGGATTGAGACTGGAGACTGGCGAAGAATTAAGCAAGAGCATCGAGATAGATCTGCGACAACTGAAACTAAATTAAGGAAGCGAAGTTTTCTTCCTTTGGACGGAATTGTAATTGGTGGTACGCGGTACGTGAGGATAACTGGACATCAAGCGAAAGGGCCCCAGCGCGGGATGTTACGAACCAGCTCAAGAATCGTCAGCGCCGAAACGATAGAGTCAGGTTAGTTAGTTTAAGAAAATCTTATATATCGAGGTATATGTTAAGTTGATTGTGTCCGATTAGTCGAATTGATGAAGAAATGTTAGAGTATCGCGGTAGAGAGTAGAGAGTAACAAAAGTAAGGTGTCAATGTAAAACATCCTACCAGCCAGTGGTAGAACGGCTCAAACGTGTTTGTTAGTAGATAAGCGAAGTTGAATAAAAGTGAATTGGTCAAGAAAAGATTCAGTGAGCTAGATTTGTGGCACAATCGCGGAACTCCGGTTTTTCTTCGCGTGATCGCGAGGAATTCGTATAATTCGACCTTTTTGTTTCCACTGGGCTATCAAGGAGTCTGTCGTCACCTTCTCGCTTCGGGACGGCAGGTGTGCGGTAAATTTCGGTAAAGAAGCGAGTGGCGCCTACCCACCCCTTTCTCCGTGAGCGAAGGCCGCCCGGAATTTACATTCTTGGCCTCATCGAGGGCCCAAGATTCGTGGTACACTATCGCATGAATATAATCGTGACAAATTGGCGCCCAACGTGGGGCATAACGGTAGTAACGGTACGCAACGGTACGTGGAAAATTTTTGTCTAGCCAAGTCCCAAATTGTGGGAGGCTCGGTAGGCGTGTAAATTTAGAAAGAAAGAAACCATTAAGGCATATTTCGAAATATGTTCGAAGAGAAATCGCGGTAAGGGTATTTGATTTAGAATTCACCCCATTCGTGTTGCAGTTAAATAGGGGTTGTTTGTTTTAGAATCTTATACTTTTCTATTTATTATATTGCATATCAATTATTGATGTGGTGTATATTATTGATCACCGTATATCTATATATGTTTATCTGAATTCTGGATCCCGAGCATGGTTGTGTGAATTGGAGTGTGTGTGCCAAAGTGAGTAATCGAAGAATTAAAAGCATTTTATTTGAATTCTGGAGCAGAGTGTGTATGAGTTTAGAGATAGTGAATTATATTGAAGCTTGGGTGTGTGAAATTGTATAGGTGTGTTACTAGCAATAAGAGGCTGGATTTTCAGGACAGAACTGTGCGGGAGTAGAGAGCGTGAATAGAGGATCGAGCGAAAAGGCGAGCACTGATCTATCACGTTGTTGGTATTTTAGTCACTGGGGGGAGTTTGATTTTAGATTTTCTGGGTCTAGGAACTAGTTACATTGGAGTTGAGGGATAAACCATTTAGAGAGTGCGGTTTTGGTGATTTCGTTGACTACTGACCAGTCTGAGAAGAATTTGTTCTTTTGAGTTCAGTGCGATGAAGATTTTAGTTGATCGCTTGAGCAAGGACGAGCTCACATACGAGCTCGCTATTCGGGGCTTTCCACAGGATACCGTCGACAATATGCGGAAGACGTTGAGGGGTACGTTGAAGGCAGAGGCGGCGTCCGACACGTCCTACGTGGAGGCAGAGTATCCATATGAGTATGATACGGATTTTTTGGAACTATCCGCGAAAGTGTCGGAAATCGAAGACTTGGTAGCAAGAGTTGCGGGGGATCAGACCTCTTCAGACTACATTAAAGCGAGAGTGAAAATTGAGTTTGGTTTCCGCCGGCTAGGTAACGTAAAGGCAATCACTCAGGAACAGAAGGAGGGCGCGAAGATGTTGCGGAACCGGTTGATAATCTCGATGGGAACGTTGGTCGGGAACACAGAAGAATCCAGCGATGGCGAAGATGAGACAGCGAATAATGTCCCGGTGATGTCTCCACCGCAGGCGGCGAGAGTTTCGAGCCTGGCGGAAGTGGCAAAATGGGGGATTAAATTCAGTGGGGATTCGACAGGGTCAGTGAGTGCTTTTCTGGAGCGAGTGGAGGAGTTGCGGCAGGCCAGGGGACTTACAAAGCCGCAACTTTTTAGAGCAGCAGTGGATCTTTTTGAATCGCAGGCTCTTATTTGGTTCCGGGCGAATCGTGACTTGGTCAGTTGCTGGGATGAGCTTGTGCAGGAACTGAAGGCAGAGTTTTTGCCTGCAGATTATGAGGATCGCCTGCGTGATGAGATCCGAAGGCGCACCCAGGGTGAGCACGAGTCAATGGGAGTATACGTGGCGGTTATGGAGCGTCTGTTCAGCCGGTTGAGGACCAACTACTCGGAAGAAAAAAAGTTAAGAACGCTGCGTAGAAACATTGCCCCTTTCTACCAGCAGCAGTTGAGTCTAACGCCTATCACGTCAGTAGCTGAGTTAGTGAGGATGGGACGGACATTGGATGCCACCAGAGCGTCTGTGGCAGCGTTTGTGCCACCCCATACGCGATCCCGACGCTGTTTGGAGCCAGACTTGGCATACGTGGGAGCAGAGGCTTCGGGGCAGATAGCCGTACTGACCGGGCACGGGCAGGTGCGATGTTGGAATTGTCGGAAGGATGGTCATCTATCTAGAGAGTGCACAGAGCCTAGACGATGTTTCGGGTGTGGCAGACAAGGAGTGATGCGAGCAGCATGTCCCACGTGCCGATCTAGAGCGAGGGAGCCAGTGGCGCGAGCACATGCGGACCATCGGGATTCGGGAAACGACCGGCGTGCTCACTAAGCGGCAGAGGGAGCACGAGGACGAGGCCGCCGCAACTGATTCCTTCAGTGGACGTGGATTACGCCTTAGTAAGAAGCGGCGAGGATAGTCGGCCGCACTTACAAGTTGAGGTAGAAGGTGTGGAGATGGAGGGGCTTCTGGATTCGGGCGCGAGTCGAACGATCTTGGGAGAGAAGGGATGGTCACGGTTGAAAGCCAAAGGGTTGATTTTGGACCGAGACAGAGTAGAGGAAGTGCGGCTGGCAAATGGAGAGACGTGCGCTGTGGATGGTGTGGCAAGGGTAGAATTCAGTTTAAAGGGTCGTAGATATGTAATAGAAGTGCTGGTGATCGCGGCAATTCCACAAGAGGTAATCCTAGGAGTAGATTTTTGGCAACTTTTTGGAGTCGTGCTTGACATGAAGGGGCAACAATGGACCTCCGTGGCCACTGTAGAGTCAGGAACCGGGAAAGCGCTACGAGGTTGGTCACACTTGACGCAGGGTGAGGTGAAGGTTCTGTCGGAACTGTTAGAGCAACAGTTTGAATTGATGGGGGATGGCTTGGGTTGCGCAAAGTCGGTCAGCCACGTCATAAAGACAAAATCGGAACCAATCAAGCAGCGGTATTATCCCGTTTCCCCCGCGGTTCAAAAGCAAATAAACCTGGAATTGGACGACATGTTGCGAATGGGAGTGGTTGAGCCATCGAAAAGTGCTTGGTCCTCCCCGATCTTGTTGGTTCGTAAAAAGGACGGTTCCTACAGATTTTGCGTCGATTTTCGCAAAGTAAACGCGGTGTCGGAAAAAGACGCGTATCCGCTACCTTATATCTCGGCAACTCTCGACAAGCTTCGAAATGCGAAATATCTGTCGACGCTTGACGTGAAATCGGCGTATTGGCAAGTGCCCATGGCGGAGGAATCTCAACAATACACTGCCTTTACCGTGCCGGGTAGGGGTTTATTTCATTTTCGGCGCATGCCTTTCGGTCTCCACAACTCAGGAGCCACCTGGCAAAGGTTAATTGATACGGTATTGGGGCCTACTCTCGAACCTTTCGTTTTCACTTACCTAGACGATATCATTATTGTCACGGAAACTTTCGAGCGACACTTGGAAGTACTGCGAGAGGTCTTTTCTAGGTTGAGGGAAGAAGGTCTGCGAGTATCGAAAGAGAAATGCCAATTCTGTAGGGCTCAATTGCGGTATTTAGGTTACCTAGTGGATGAAAGAGGCCTGCATGTAGATCCCGAGAAGGTTGAGGCGATTAAGGGATTCCCTCAACCGACATCAGTCAAACAAGTCCGACAACTACTCGGAATGGTGTCGTGGTACAGGCGTTTCATCCCGGATCATGCCACTCTTGTCGCGCCATTAAATGATCTTTTAAAAAAAGGACGTAAGTTTATGTGGTCAGATATATGTGAGCAGGCTTTTGTCGCGTGCAAACAGAAACTTATGGCCGCGCCGATATTAGCCTGCCCTGATTTCGACCTCCCCTTTAAAGTGCAGACGGATGCGTCGGATGTCGGAATAGGAGCTGTTTTGAGTCAGGCTCACCCATCAGGAGAAAAAGTGGTCTGCTATTTGAGTCGGGCTTTGTCGAGGCGGGAGAGGAATTATTCTGTCACCGAAAGGGAGTGCTTAGGGGTTGTGTGGGCCATAGAGAAGTTACGGCCATACATTGAGGGTACGCATTTCATTGTGATTACCGACCATCATTCCCTTGTCTGGTTAAACAAGCTGAAGGACCCGTCTGGCAGGTTGGCGAGATGGGCAGTACGCCTCCAGCAGTTTGACTTTGAGATTATTCATCGGAAAGGGAAGGAGCATTTGGTGCCAGACGCGCTTTCTCGAGCGGTTGTGGAGTTAGGAGACATAGCGACTTCCCCGACGCCGGAGCGATGGTTTGTGGAAATGATGGAAAAGGTTCGGAACGACCCGCAGAAATTCGCTAATTGGAAAGTGACCGAGAACACTCTATGGAAGCAACTACCAGGCCGTGGGTCCGAGAAGGACGTCGAGCCAGTTTGGAAAAGAGTAGTCCCAAAAGCGGAAAGGGGTTCCATACTGTACCGGTGTCATGACGACCCGAAGGCGGGACATCTTGGTGCTACTCGAACTTTGGCTCGCGTTTCCCAAAATTTCTACTGGCCTCGGATGCGGAGAGACATACAGAAATATGTACGTTCCTGTAACGTGTGCCAAGCCTGCAAGGTGGAGAGAAAATCACCGATCGGCTTGATGTCTACGAGGGCTGGCGAGGCCAAATTACCATGGGAACTGGTCAGCGTGGATCTAGTGGGACCATTACCTAGGTCAACGAGAGGTTACACATACATTCTCACAATTGTGGACTATGTCACCAAGTACTCAATAATACTACCAGTACGGACAGCGACGGCATCGGCTGTTTTCCGGTTGTTGGAAGAGAACGTCTTCTTGGTGTATGGAGTACCCAGAGCTTTGATATGCGATAATGGGGTGCAGTTCCGGGGAAAGCAGTTCAAGCGGGCGGTGGAAGAGTATGGCGTTAAGATATGTTTCACCGCGCTGTACCATCCCCAGGCTAACCCGGCGGAGCGCCGTAATCAGGACATAAAATGCATGTTGAGATGTTACGCGTCAGAGAACCATCGCTCGTGGGACCAATACCTAAGTAAAATCGCGTGTGCGCTGAGAACGTATAAGCATGAAGTCACGGGTTTCACTCCTTACTTTTTAAATTTTGGGCGAGAAATGGTCACATTTAGGGAAGATGTGGAGCGGCCAGCAGGAGTGCAAGAGGCGTTTTCACCAGTCAAAAACGCAATTAATTTGGAAAAGATACGGGAGGAGGTGGTCCAGAGGATGAAACGGGCAGCCCTTTCCAGTCAAAAGCGGTATGATCTTCGCCGACGTACAGAGAGCTTTCAGGTGGGACAAAGAGTTTGGCGTAAGAACTACGTATTGTCGGATGCTAGTAAAAATTTTTCAGCTAAATTAGCCCCGGCGTACATCGGACCTTTCACACTGAGAAGGAAGACATCAGCGTGGACATACGAATTGGTCGACGGGAAAGGTAAAAATGCAGGCACTTGGCATGCGAAAGACCTCAAAATGTATGTGGAAGACGAACGGGATTAGCATGGACTTTGGTGGCGGGATTTGAATTTAGAGATACTTTTTTTGTAAGATTAGTAGTAAGTCTCTGTGGTGGTGGGATGCTGACGCAGTAAATATTGTAAAAAGAAAGGTGGTGGGAGTTAGTTTTACAATATCGGTAGGCTACAGCGAGCAGAATTAATATTATTAGGTAACTTCCGTGGAGGGTCGATTAAGTGTTGTAAAAAAAAAAAAAAAAAAAAAAAAAAAAAAATATTTGGTGAAGGGTTAGTAGAAGTAAGCCTAGTATTAGTTAATAGTTAAATTTTGAGGAGTTAGTCGTATGAGTTATTATAGGGATAAAAAAAAGTGAAATAATATACCATAATTTGGGGCGTGACTTCCGTGCTTCTGTTGAGTAGATTTGATGTTTATCTTTTCTTTTTCTTTTCTCCTTTTTCGTCTTGTTTTTGCGCGTCTCAATTTTTATCTTTGTTTTTTTTCCTTCCTTAATTTCCCTCGGTTTTTATCCTAAAATCGAGTTCAGGTCGTATTAGAATATTGAAATATTAAGGGCACAGATACCAACACCCGTTAGAGCTATTAGTTGAGACACATAAGCATGCATGATAAGGTATGTCTGTGATTCGTGGCGTGAATGTGTAATTCAGAATTCAAATAAGCAATGTCATCGACCGGAAATAATTTTACGAGAAACTAAAGCGTACCGAAATATAAAGAAACTCCGAGTCAGAATGTAATTTCGCGCGGTGCCTTAGAGAAAAAGCATCGAGAATTCCCAGGGAATTCTCTGAGGAGAGGGGGGTGTCACGGTCGAATGTAGAACGCCCGAACTTCAAGTGTAAGAAAAAAAAAAAAAATTAAATACCCTCTACCAATCTTCGCAGGAAAGGATGGTAGAGGGTAGTTAAGTGCCAAGAAGCAGCTCACCGGGTCTAATTATTAACTTAAGGGCTAGGGCAGTAGCTCAGGACGCGAAATCCGCAGGCAGCTAAGCGACAGGTCAATGATGTCTCAAGACACCCGAGATAACTGAAGTCGAATCAATTGAGACAACTCAAATGTATACAATCGCAGCCGAACTAAGACGGGAGTAAACGACCCATAGATAGTTGCAAATCTAAAGTGAAAATGTAATTTCGACGCATGAACACGCAGGGCATCGCACAATTTTGTTTGCCCGGGCTGGCGGCTCCTGACCTGGGCCAACATTTGACCCAGATAGATCAAGCAGTGTATGCACTACTCAAACTAAGACGAGATTCAAAAGATGCCACGGAGATTAGTTTAAGAGATATCCAGAACAACACGGGATGATTGATCGACGGTGAACCAATCGGAAAAATAGTGCAATCAGTCGCGGAAAGCACACACACTACCGGCGGAAAAATGACGAAATGAAAGGCGTACGCGCGACACTTCTGATCGATGCACACACAATAATAAACATTGTGCTCACCTGAGAAATAAAGTTTCCCCGAACGACTCGGATAGTATGTTGGTTTCATCGCAACTTCAGCGATTTGATGATATTTCATGCTGGCGTCATGCAGTTGAAGTGTTGACAATTCGGATTCCAGAATGTCACCGGTTGGAATGTCAGATGACAGATCAGGGGAAAATAGTACTAAAAAGTCGGAACGATAATGATACCAAAACATTAGATGTGAATTGAATTGGAATTGGAAAGTGCGAATTTTCAAATCAGATAAAGCCAAATGTCGATACCCCCAACGGTCGAGGAAAAGCCGCTTTAGCGGGAAATAGTTGAGTTTTGGGCGAAAACTCTGTGAAGAGCTTCTTTTTGGTTTGAGACTGGTAAGGAGTCGGATGGTGTGGTTTGTGCGGAGACAATTCTAACATTTATTATTCCCGGTACACTTTGGTGATTGGATTGAGACTGGAGACTGGCGAAGAATTAAGCAAGAGCATCGAGATAGATCTGCGACAACTGAAACTAAATTAAGGAAGCGAAGTTTTCTTCCTTTGGACGGAATTGTAATTGGTGGTACGCGGTACGTGAGGATAACTGGACATCAAGCGAAAGGGCCCCAGCGCGGGATGTTACGAACCAGCTCAAGAATCGTCAGCGCCGAAACGATAGAGTCAGGTTAGTTAGTTTAAGAAAATCTTATATATCGAGGTATATGTTAAGTTGATTGTGTCCGATTAGTCGAATTGATGAAGAAATGTTAGAGTATCGCGGTAGAGAGTAGAGAGTAACAAAAGTAAGGTGTCAATGTAAAACATCCTACCAGCCAGTGGTAGAACGGCTCAAACGTGTTTGTTAGTAGATAAGCGAAGTTGAATAAAAGTGAATTGGTCAAGAAAAGATTCAGTGAGCTAGATTTGTGGCACAATCGCGGAACTCCGGTTTTTCTTCGCGTGATCGCGAGGAATTCGTATAATTCGACCTTTTTGTTTCCACTGGGCTATCAAGGAGTCTGTCGTCACCTTCTCGCTTCGGGACGGCAGGTGTGCGGTAAATTTCGGTAAAGAAGCGAGTGGCGCCTACCCACCCCTTTCTCCGTGAGCGAAGGCCGCCCGGAATTTACATTCTTGGCCTCATCGAGGGCCCAAGATTCGTGGTACACTATCGCATGAATATAATCGTGACATTGCACATATTTGCGATAGAGGTGCAAAAACTCAGCTATTCGCACAGCTTCGCACCTCCCTCCTCTTTTCTCAACCGGGCTTGGGACCGGCTATGGCAGATTTACAATGCTCGTTACATAATTAACTGTTATTTATTGGCTTCAGAAACTACAATTTTACTATTTCATTTTCTATTTTCATGTACCTGAGCATATGCCGAAAATGCCCCCTTTCATTATTTAGTTTAGTACCCGCTTTGACCTACTTAAAAAGTCAACATGTCACACTGCTTAAAATGTAAACAAACCGGGTGATGTTTTCGTTCTCGCGACAATTGCCAAGCTATCATTCACGCAAACGAAATAAACAGGCGTATTTGAAATTTAAACACTTCACGCATTCTCTAACAAAAGCTATATTTTAAAAATATTAAACCGTTCACTCATTAACTTTATTTTCTTTCACCACAACCACACCGCATAACATAAAACCTGCTTTACCTAATTCTGTATACACATTAGCTTAATGAAATAATCACTCGACACTCCCACTCAAATGCGCACGACACTAAATGCAATATTTTTTTGAATGCAGCTCCCGATCACGAATTATAAAGCGTTTTATAAATGCGCGGCTTGAAGACAATCGATTTTATGAAACGAAAATTGACAGTCCCAGTATTTGGAACAATGCTGGAACACCTGAGATTGTCAGAACACTGCATTCTCACCCATATTAATACAATTGTTTCTGGCAACAGTCACGGACAGTATACGTATATGCTATTCGCATATCCTCTATACTTTTATATCAATGACCATCCCCTTCAATGTAAATCTTATGGGCATGTCCACTCCATTTCTACTATCTCACTGGTCGCGATACAATTAATTGGCACAAAGTGTACGTTATGACTAAATAGTATTACTATAACGCGTCCACGCACCAAAAACTAACGTTTTATTCATATTTTAGCTAAAAAACCGCATGTGAAATCTCGGTGTGTCGGCACTGCCTCGTGGAAATGTCAAGATCCCTATCGCCATGACGTCACAGAGAGAACGATTACGAAGCCTGACGGCCCGTACTTCTAGGAGGTATTGAATGGCTCGCTTTGGGTGAAGGGGCTTTGCGCGGAAATTTTAATATAAATGTTGTGCGTAAATCTGATTATAATATTCAAGCTTCAATATTCTTTTGCCGAAACTAAATAGTCGATACACGAAGTGAAACGTGAAACAAATAATTAACATATATATATATATATATATATATATATATATATATATATATATATATATATATATATATATATATATATATATATATATATATATATATATATATATATATACATATATATATATATATATATATATATATATATATATATATATATATATATATATATATATATATATATATATATATATATATATATATATATATATATATATATATATATATATATATATATATTGTCACCGTACGGCCTCCGCCGCTACGAAATCAGACCCTGCCTTCTGTCCCGGAAGGTCAGGGCGGCAGCCTCGGGTGGCTGGCTCACTTACCGAGAAAGGGGGTGAGTCCGGGCGCCACTCGTTTCTAGCCCTCGACTGCCTCTATCATCCGCGCCGCGAAACGAGAATTCGGCCGGACGGATTGGATTACCACGCTAAATCCTTTCACTAGAGTAAACACCGCGTTACACCACTATACAGAGATTTTATTATTATAATCCAAATTCAAAATCTACTCTACGATTATTGACTTTTTCGATAATATCTACACGGCGCCGCGATTTGAAAAACTACACGTATCTACTAATTACAGACACTCTTAAATCTTATACTAAACCTAATTCTACCGCCACGTACCTTCGCCACTAGCACAGCATGCATTCGTCGAACGATTCTGCAGAGATTCAATCGCAGTCTTCGCTTCGCCCTTCGCTTCGATCTTTGCTTAAATTGTCGCTTTCCGTCATCAACTCTACGAACCACTATCGCTCAATCAATCGCCATCAATCCCCAATCGCAATCTCCGCTTCGATATCAGATAAGACCTTCCGTAATGTTAGTCGCCCCTCAATCGCTGGTCAATTTTCGTTTGTTCTATGTGCTTCTTGATGAAAATCCGAAATCACAACCCACTCGCTCCAGCCTGTCGATCGTTGAAATCGCTCGTTCAGGTTTTTATTCGATTTTCCGTATCAAAAAAAGAAAATTTCTCTATATCTATTCGTCCTACTATCTCACGTCTTGCTCACCTCGATGTCGGGAAAAGAAGAACTCCATTTTCTCATCCGGGTCACTGCAGAGCCTCGGTCCTGCTTGTGCGACCCCGTTTTTTTCTGCGGGACTATTCCCATGTCGATTCCTCTGCATTGAATAATACCGCCCTACCAGGGCAATGACTTCTAACAGCGGTCATTGATCCTGTATTCGACCGCTTTTATCTGGCAACGCCACTTCCAGTCATATTGTGACCTTTATCATTTGCCACTTCGAGTCGCCTATCGTGAACTTCCTCATCTGTCACTTCACGAGTGTTCATATCATGTTTACGCTGTCAACAGGTGAGTGTTTATCTGAGTTTGGTTTTGTTAAATTCCATACATTTTAGTTGTGAGAATGGTCTGCACGGCGTCCGAATTGTGAGAAAATCTCTCCAATGGGTCAAGAAACCTGAAGCGCGGCTATCCCATCCGCCCTCGGATGTAATTACTGCATGGGATTCGGAGTTGTCTCCTGTCGGTTTTTTTAGTGTCGCCGTCGTGGGACCGCACCGTCCGCTTATCTGATGTTGAGAATATTTCCCTGCGTCGAAAAGATATGCATGACGCCCCGGCTTTAGACGATGCATTCCAGCCTACCTTGAACGAAGGCCACTAGTATGGTCGAAAGGAGTGAGTTAGGTGGAATATGCCATTTCTGCTCCCGCCCCATGGATCACTTCGGGTAAGTCGTTTCATTCCTGTTTTGTGTATTTTCGCCCCGCGTCGTCGACCCTGCACCCGGCCCTTTTATCGATCGTCCTACGTCGGGGCAAAACAGACGTTGGCTGTGAAGTTGACGTTCGGTCGCGGCTGTTTTGGCCCGATGCCAGCGAATCGTTGCATCTACGACAACATCATCCTTCATGTGTACGTGGCCTACCTTAACAGTTCTAAGATACCATACGCTAATACAAAATTAGTAATTTAATCTGCAGTTCTAAGATACCATATGCCAATACAAAATTAATAATTTAATCTGCAGTACTAAGATACTATACGCTAATACAAAATTAATAATTTAATCAACAGTTCTCGCCTACTTCGCCGTGTTTTCTCACATTTACATATTTCTTAGTACAGCCGGGAATCGACCCCGTGATATCACCCCCCTCTCCAGAGAATTATCCCGGAATTCTCGTTAACAATTCTTTCCGATCTAACTCTCGATTATGTGCTGATTCGCCATTTGACCTTTCGATAGGCCCAAACTTTCGCGAAGCTTATTCCGGTTATTTATAATTCCGATTTAATTCTCAATCACTCTTTACGCCCGCTAGGCACTGAGCCCGACAGTTACACCTCACACAATCACGCTACGATTACTCTTTTCACCCTGTCACGCTTGTTTATATATTTCATGTAGTAGTCTGGGCTAGTATAAGTATTTGAACCTTTCGTGATGCCATCTTCTAATCTTCTATGATCACGATTTTAGGACGCCAACACTACCACACGTATGGACACGAACGACACCGTCAGACTTTTACACGGAAAGGAAGAACAACACAACCAAGGAACACAAAGGAGGCCATAAAGGAAAACCTGAAGGCGATCGCGGCACTTCACTCTAACTATGGTATGTTTTTTTTTCCTTATTTATCATCTTTTTATTAGTCACATAACGCTCCTCTCTAAATTCCTGAGTTCATTTAATGATAGCCGTTAGTCAGCTTCCCAGTTGTACCTGCTTCCTGATCGGTCTATTCTCTGCTTGTCCCTTACCGTCCGTTGAACTATGTGTTTTTCCTCAACCGTAGGTCTGTTCCCGGACTTTCAGTCACTGAATTTTTCTGAATTTTCCTGAATCATGTGGTGGGGGAAATTCATGAAAAGTACGGGAACGCTCTCATTGCATTTCCTGAAAATTGACAAACAAAAGTGTCAGTTTTCGGTTTTTGGAAGAACAATAGTGATTGTACGGTTATCCTGAGCGGTGATAAATTATCGCCACAAAAATATTCGACCTTCATAGCAAAATTACGCAAAAAACATGTTGCTTGCCGCGCACATTTGAAACTATTTACTCGCACCACACCATTTGACACTTTTCAGTATTTTTCAGTAGCTCAGACCCTACTGAATTTTACTGAGAGAGGGGAAATTTTCAGTTTTCAGTAAAACGGAGTACGGGAACAGCTTCATTGCCATTAATCGCGATTAATTGTAATTAATGGTGGTACGGGAACAGACCTTGTGTGTATTTCCACGACCTTCTCATATTCGATAAATAATATATCCCACCACCAGTGAGATAGTAGAAATGGAGTGGACATGCCCATAAGATTTACATTGAAGGGGATGGTAGTAATTTTTTCGCTACTCATTGTCAAATCCAAGCATTTCCCCTCAATTTTCCGCCATTTCGACCTCATTGTCAAACTGACAAGTACGGTGAAACACGTGAGTTGTGGAGTAATTTTGTGCGCGCCAAAATAAAAGTGACCTTTGTGAATTTCCGAATTAAGGATTCAAGGTAAAAATGTTTGAGATATGTGAAGATGTGAATAGTGATCGTATATTTGTGTATTTTTTTGCAGTGACAGACAGAGAAAAAGGCAGAAAGTGAAAATGAAGTGGGTTGTGCCAAGTTGCGAAAATCGAAGGCAGTGCAAGCCTTCCGGGATTTCTTTTCACAAGTAAGTGATCAATATAAGGTTTAAGCTTAAAATCAATCATTGGTATCGTCTTCTCCTGTTAAAAGTAATAATTTTTCAATATTTCTACATTTGTCAACAATTTGGTGGTCGCCATGACACTTTGTGCTCTTTCGTATCAAAGGCGTTGCAAATGTTGAGAACTTTGGGGCAAGATGATATAAAACTAACTTTGCCGTCAATATCTTTTAGATTTCCGAAAAACGAGCTCCAGCAATGTGTGTGGAAAAGCGCCTTGGGTTTGCCGGAACTGCATCTAAGTAAAAAAACTGTGATTTGTTCGGAGCATTTTAAAACCGAGTGCTTCATTCGACTAGGTAACCGGACAACTCTCACTGCTAATGCAGTTCCTATCGCGGTTGAAGGGAATTCACGCGTAAGTAATTGTAACGTTTTCCTTGAGCTTAAATTTGATTTATAAAATTGCCACTTTCAGAACATTGAAACAAGAAGAAACTCAGCTGCTGAGCTATCGGGTGCTCGTATGGAGAGCTCGGTAAGTTTTTGTTTGGATATATATTTATTATTTTTGTTTGGATATATATTCAGATTCTTTTATCGGCACGCTAGCAGCCGAATACAAATCCGCATACTAATTGTATAGCCGAATATGATATTCATCTATACGACTCTTTGCTGGCCGAATACAAATTCGTCCTGCTTGACTTCCCATTGCTTTGGTCCAATATCGACGCACGAGGGTAAATCATTTGAAACACAAGTGGTCTGATAAAATCCCAAAAAGCGATTACCTATCAAGCTCTTATATATATCATATTCTTCTATATGATTGATTCAGTGAAAATTACTGACCAGTCACATGGTGTATACATTCGTGCGGGTTTTGTATTTTCATTCATAATGTTTGTACTTCATAAATTCCAAATGCATCAATTAGTGCCGCAAAATCTTTCATTTGAAAGACAAAATTATTCATTTAGAAACAACATATATTTCAATTCCTCGACATACATCCATATTTCATTTTTTTGAACGATTTCAAGAACTTACTTATCTTTGCCTACAAACATTGGACTTTCACGTAAAATACTTTGTTTTAAAAGGTAGAACAATCCAAGCAAGTTAATCTAATCATTAATCCAATAAGTGCAAACTTATACAAGCTATTGAAATTGAGTTTTTCAAGCTAAACTCAAGCATTTGCAAAGTATGCTCGAATTCACTTTGTCCGCCAATAACAGTGTATTGTTTAATTTCAACAGGCTTCTCCTATCAACGACCCTACGCGAGGTGCAGCAGACATTAGTTTTGAGTTTTCTTCAGTAAGTAAAATTTAAATCATTTCAATTCGTATATATATATTTATATGTATACATATATATATATATATATATATATATATATATATATATATATATATATATATATATATATATATATATATATATATATATATATATATATATATATATATATATATATATATATATATATATATGTATATATATATACATATATATATATAATATATATATATATATATATATATATATATATATATATATATATATATATATATATATATATATATATTTAGCATTTGCAAAGTATGGTTGAATTCATATTGTCCGCAAATAACAGTGTTTTATTTCATTTTCACAGGCTTATCCTATCAACGACCCTGTGTCAGGATGCGTGTGTCGCTAGCTCATGCATTGTACATGGAACCCACTTTGCTCATGCTGGATGAACCTACTAATCACTTGGATTTGAACGCTGTAATTTGGCTTGATAAGTATGTTTTTGCAGAAGAAGAAAATCATTAAACTAATTGTTTATACCAATTTAGCTACTTGCAAGGCTGGAAAAAAACTTTACTCATCGTTTCTCACGATCAAAGTTTCTTGGATAATGTTTGTAACGAAATCATTCATTTAGATACCAAGAAATTATACTACTACAAAGGAAACTACTCCATGTTTAAAAAAATGTATGTACAAAAACGGAAAGAAATGATTAAGGAGTATGAAAAACAAGAGAAGAGACTGAAAGAATTGAAGGCTCATGGGCAATCGAAAAAAGCGGCGGTAAGTGGACGCTTCCAAGTAACAGTGTTTTTCGTCCCGAATATATGAAATCTACTTTAAAGGGATGTTTATATTATAACTTGCAATCACTTATTCCTATTTTAGGAAAAGAAACAAAAGGAAACTCTTACGCGAAAACTGGAGAAAAACAAGGGTAAGGCAACGAAGAATGAAGAGGATGAAGGTCCAACAGAGCTACTGGCTCCACCAAAGGAATACATCGTGAAATTCCGGTTTCCAGAACCATCGCAATTGCAGCCTCCGATCTTGGGCTTACACGGTAAGGCATCTACAGCAGACACAAAATTAAACCCTCCCACAAACACTACTTTACAGGTGCTTACTTCAATTTTCCGGGTCAACCGTCTCTATTCATCAATTGCGAATTTGGTATCGACTTGAGCAGTCGCGTGGCTATTGTTGGCCCCAACGGTGTTGGGAAATCAACGTTTTTGAAGCTACTTGTTGGAGATTTGGAGCCGGTTGAAGGTGAAGTTAGGAAAAATCATCGTTTGAGAATTGGGCGTTTCGACCAGCATTCCGGTGAGCATTTGACTGCGGAAGAGACTCCTGCCGAGTACCTGCAGCGGCTATTCGATTTGCAGCACGAGAAGGCACGGAAGGCTCTTGGATCGTTCGGTCTGGCCAGTCATGCTCATATAATCAAAATGAAGGATTTGTCTGGTGGACAAAAAGCAAGAGTAGCGCTGGCCGAGCTGTGTCTGAGTGGACCAGATGTGTTAATTCTGGTAAGCAATCCGGCATCTTGAAAAAACTTTTCTTCTGACATTATGTTCCTTCCCAGGACGAACCTACAAATAATTTAGATATTGAATCAATTGACGCCTTAGAAGAAGCTATAAACGAATACGAAGGCGGTGTAGTGATCGTTTCTCACGATGAACGATTAATTCGCGAAACAAACTGTTCGCTATACGTAATCGAAGACCAAACTATTAACGAGGTAAGGAAAACCGCCATCAACACTTTAAGTGAAACTGACGAAATTTATTTTGATTTTCAGATCGATGGCGATTTCGACGATTATCGCAAGGAAGTTTTAGATAGCCTGGGTGAGGTAGTGAACAATCCAAGTGTTGTTGCCAATGCTGCGGTTCTGCAATAATTTCGACTCTCAATTGATTTAGTAGAACAATAAATAAAAATTTCCATAAAATCGGGATAGCTGTACAGAAGCAAGATATAAGGTGCGTTTTTTTGCAACCTAGCAGAGCAGGTTAACGTAGGGTTGCAAAAAAACGATCCCGAGCAGAAAAATTGCGTTGTTCGAAAATGTTGTTGCATTCGCTGAGCTTTTGCTTAGATTGGTTGTTAAATGAGAATAATCCATAGAAAAAGCCTGAATGAAATCTTATCTAGATTTTAATCGAAATCAGACATGAAACTTGCATATGAAACAATCTACAATGTAATGTGCATCGAAACACTCAAAAACAGTCTGCACACTACAAGATTTGATGTAAAATAATTGAAAATTGTAGAGTGCTATGCAAATTCA
The DNA here is from genome assembly GCA_963978885.1 of Nemotelus pantherinus. Taxonomy (NCBI): domain Eukaryota; kingdom Metazoa; phylum Arthropoda; class Insecta; order Diptera; family Stratiomyidae; genus Nemotelus; species Nemotelus pantherinus. The sequence goes on along the minus strand of OZ022263.1, from coordinate 96,819,786 downwards.
TTCAATTCAAACTGCCGGTTTCACAATAATCAACAGCAGTGGTACGAACCGTTTAGAACACTCTTACTGTAATCAGCACACTCTACATTTAAACCCATAAACTACCACTGCTTAACATTTTTTGATTCAGTGACGCCACAAGTGCAGGATTTTTGTTGTTGTATTCAATATGCTTAACAAAAATTGATCTGCTCGGGTGTGCAAAAAAACGCACCTATAATTAAAATATGTTAAAGTTTTTGTATTTTTGATCCATTGTTTCCAAATTGAAAAATAAATTATTAATTTATTTTATGTCTGTGATTGGGGCACATAGGAGTGTTCGGTCAGAGCTTTTTTTTTTTGGAATGTCCGTGTTCTGCCGCCAAAGCGCAGTTTCGCCGAAGTATCCTTCGATTCGACATAGCTACCAACTCGGCACTTACCTGAAATCAAGTTATTATATCGATACAAGCGTCCCTAATGTTTCCGATTTCGCGATCGAGCACCACGAGGATTCACCACAGAGTATTACTTGCATTTTATCAACAGCATACGTGGCTGGTGACGATCGTTTAAATTCCATGAAAGCGTACTGAAGGGATGTTTATTATGCCTGACATTTGGTCCGAATTACAATACATAAGACACTATGATCTATAGCATGAAAAGTGAAGATGAGCTTAGGGAGTGATAGTACATTACTCATGTCAGGATGGCATTCCAATTCGTTCTGAGAAAATGCTGGATTTGGAGATATCATGGAGATATCCCTGAGAAGAGTGAGATATAAGGAAATGAAAACAGCCGCAAAAAATAGTGTAAAAATGGAGTCGCTCAGGAAACAATTCATAAAAATTTTGTGGATTTTTTAAAATTCTTTTTGATATATTTTTTTATGTATCACATTCACTAAGGACTACTTAAACTATTATTTCGTATTTCCTATTCGTTCCGACATTACATTGCGCTTGTCCCTGCCTTTGGGCCATGGACATTATTCGGTCAATCAACATTGTGCTCCAATTACAAGAGGAAGACTCAAGCAGAAACAATTGTTGAGTTAAGAATCATTTAATACTAGGTCGCTGACGAAATAAATTAAAGTAAAAATCTCTATAGTAAAATTACTGGACTAATTCTAAACCGTTAATATATTTTATGCTTTTCGTTTGAACGAATATTTCTACTCGTCAGATCTAGGAGTTTTTGAAATGGTCGGGCTGTGCCGCCAAAACGTAGTTGGCCAGATTCTTTTTTCCCGCCAAAACCACCCCCGAGTCTACGTGGTTTCCAACCTTTCATCAACCTGAAAGCAAACTAATATTAGCAACGCCAACACTTGTTTTGTTTTCGAACCTTTCTCATTCAGACTCCACGATAATTCGAGATTCATCAAAGAACATTTCCTGCATTTCTTCTACAGTGTACTTATATATATATATATATATATATATATATATATATATATATATATATATATATATATATATATATATATATATATATATATATATATATATATATATATATATATATATATATATATATATATATATTTAGCATTTGCAAAGTATGGTTGAATTCATATTGTCTGCAAATAACAGTGTTTTATTTCATTTTCACAGGCTTATCCTATCAACGACCCTGTGTCAGGCGCCGCAGACATCAGTTTTGAGCCTGCTGCAGTAAGTAATATTTTGATACATTTTGATATTCACATTGTCCGCCAATAACAGTGTATTGTTTAATTTCAACAATTCTTTTCTTCTCCTATCAACGACCCTACGCGAGGTGCAGCAGAGAGTACTTTTGAGTTTTCTTCAGTATATATACATATATATATATATATATATATATATATATATATATATATATATATATATATATGGTAATTGTCCAGAATTGGGGCTCCAGACAAAAATCGCTCCAAAAATTTTTTCGTCGATATCCAGTCATTCTACATGATAGAATTAGATATTAGAAGGTGGGGGAGACAGTTTTCTATAAATTTATATATAAAAAAACAACAATTTTTTGAATTTTCCAAAAAGAAAATTAATTATTTTCTAACGTGCATTAAAAAATTTTTTTTCGCTTTCCAATCATTGTACATAATAACATTAGATATTATAAGGTGGACGAAACAATTTTTTATGACTTTATAAAAAAAATAAAATGCAATTTTTTTGATTTTTTCAGAAAAAAAATATTTATTTGCTGTTGGAGTTAAAAAAAAAAAATAAATATAATATTCTGCATAATAAATATAAATAATTATTGACTTCAATGTTTTTTATAAAAATTACGAATAGCCATAGCTAATTCATGTAGCCTATGCGTGTGGTTACGAAACCGACGCCTGAACAGAAACTCTGCGATATATCCAGTCATATGATAATCCCGACGTCCATATTTTGGCATATTTTCACGTGCATCACGCCATGTTCGTTCTATATTCTGCGTGTATGCACCTGTATGATGGCAGAAAAAACATATTTAAATTTGAAAAAAATCGGAGTTGACCGAGTTGTACTATAAACTTACCGAATAAATAGCTATATATACACCATATACCCTATAATGTATGTTGGAATGAAAAAAAATGTGTCTCCCCCGCCTGAAATATAATTATTGAACCTTTAGAAATGACCGGAAATCGATGAAAAAATTTTTGGAGTGATTTCTGTCTGGAGCCCCAATTCTGGACAATTACCATATATATATATATATATATATATATATATATATATATATATATATATATATATATATATATATATATATATATATATATATATATATATATATATATATATATATATATATATATATATATATATATATATATATATATATATATATATATATATATATATATATATATATATATATATATATATGTATATATATATATATATATATATATATATATATATATATATATATGTATATATATATATATGTATATATATATATATATATATATGTATATATATATATATATATATATATATATATATATATATGTATATATATATATATATATATATATATATATATATATATATATATATATATATATATATATATATATATATACATATATATATATATATATATATATATATATATATATATATATATATATATATATATATATATATATATATATATATATATATATATATATATATATATATATATATATATATATATATATATATATATATATGTATATATGTATATAAACAGGACGAGAGCCGTAATTTCGCCAAAGCCGTGTCCCAAGTCCGGATGTATAAGAAAGAGGGAGGCTCTTGTTCGGTACAGTGTTTTAATTCGTTTATAAGAGACAATGTGACTTGCGGTACTAATCGCTTCACCCTGATAACTACAAAGTAAATATCCATTAAACTCAGACCATAAAAAATTACTTGCGCTCTCAGTTATATTTGCTATATCAGTTTGCTTAAGGAAATTCTTCAACTATAATACATTTGCTTTATTTAATATACTTCAGTGAAATGCCTAACTATTTATGTGATAATCACTTTTTTTTAAAAAAATTTCCATGTATGGTACAATTGAGTGTTTTGCAGATATGAATAGTATTGTTTTGCATATATGTAAGTATTTGCATATATGTATACAATGACTCCACTTTCCTGCGATACACTATTACCTGCACTATATTTGCTTTGCCATATAATATTTGAAGCAACGATTGTATTTCTTTATGGAAATCTAAGCTAAAATAAGTTGCTGCAATTAAAATAGACCAATCGAATTTTTCAATAGACAGTAAATATTTCGAAATGCCGCGCCTTTTCCTATACCCCCACAAGAAAATGAAAAATAGAAATCTCATACGTCTTTGGTTTGCCCATTCGCAATCGGTCGCGCGGGCGACAAGCTCACATGTCCACGTCGATAGTTTCGACTTAATCCTGAACGGACCGGTGTAGGCTGGAGCTAGCTTCGCTGCGAAGTTTTTACTCGCATCGGATAGAGCATAATTCTTTCTCCATACTTTGTCTCCCACCTGGAAGTTCACGGGACGTCGTCGGAGATCATAACGTCGCTTACTATTGGTGGCGGCCTGACGCATTCGGCTAACCACCTCCTGACGGACTTCTTCCAATACTTTTGTGTTTCCCAACGGCGAGAAATCGCGTCTCCTGTCTACTGGTGGATCGACTCCGTCGCGGAACGTCACCATTTCCCTACCAAAGTTCAGAAAGTATGGGCTTGTAACCCGTCACCTCATGCTTGTACGTCCTTAACGCACACGCGATCTTAGGCAGGTATTGATCCCACAAGCGATGGTTATCTGAAGCGTAGCATCTTAGCATACACTTAATGTCCTGATTACGCCTCTCAGTTGGATTGGCCTGAGGATGATATAGGGCGGTGTAATGTATCCTTACACCGTAACCTTCCACCGCCGACTTGAAGTGCTTGCCCCTGAATTGCACTCCGTTGTCACATATCAGGATCCTGGGTACTCCGTATACCAAAAACACGTTCTCCTCCAACAGTCGGAAGACAGTTGATGCTGTCGCTGTTCGTAGCGGCAATATTACAGAATACTTCGTGACGTAATCGACGATCGTCAAGATGTAGACATTCCCCCGCGTCGATCTAGGTAATGGTCCCACCAGATCCATACTAATCATCTCCCAGGGTGTCTTGGCTTCGCCAGCCCTACTAGCCATCAGACCAATTGGGGATTTCCTCTCCACCTTGCAGGCCTGACACACCTTACATCGCCGTACATACGCTTGTATGTCTTTCCGCATTCGAGGCCAATAATAGTTTTGTTCGACACGCGACCACATTCGAGTAACACCCATGTGACCTGCTTTCGGATCGTCGTGATATCGGTTCAGTATTACGCTCCTCTCTGCCTTCGGGATCACCCTTTTCCAGACAAGGTCGTTTCTGCCATCATTCTTCCGCGCTGGGACCTGCTTCCACAGCGCATTCTCTGTCACCATCCAGTTCACGAATCTGCCCGGGTCGTTCCGCACGCTGTTCACCATCTGCTCAAACCACCGATCTGATGTCGAGGGTATTGCTATGTCACCCACTTCCGCAATCGCTCGAGACAATGCATCGGGTACGACATGCTCCTTTCCCTTCCGGTGCACTACTTCAAAATCAAATTGTTGGAGACGGACGGCCCATCTCGCCAATCTGCCGGTCGGATCCTTCAATTTGTTGAGCCACACAAGAGAATGGTGGTCGGTGATCACAACGAAACGTGTACCCTTTCTTTCTTTTTCTATCGCCCATAACACACCCAAACACTCTCTTTCCGTAGCCGAGTACTTTCTTTCCAACTTCGAGAGTGCGCGGCTAAGGTAGCACACCACCTTTTCACCGGTTGGGTGTGCCTGACTCAAGACAGCTCCTATCCCTACATCGGATGCGTCCGTTTGTACCTTGAAAGGTAAGTCGAAGTCGGGACACGCTAACACTGGAGCCGACGTAAGTCTCTGTCTGCAAGCCTCAAATGCCCGTTCACACTCATCTGACCACGAAAACTTCCGTCCCTTCTTTAGCAGATCACTAAGAGGCGCCACCATCGTCGCGTGACCCGATATGAATCGACGGTACCAGGATACCATCCCCAATAGTTGCCTGACTTGTTTGACCGACTTTGGTCGAGGAAAATCCTTGACAGCCTGCACTTTTTCGGGATCCACATGTAGACCTTCTTCATCCACCATACTTAAACTGCGCCCTGCAGAACTGACACTTCTCTTTGGATACCTTTAGCCCTTCCTCCCTCAATCGTACGAAAACCTCTCGTAACACGTCCATATGGTGTTCGAATGTTTCGGTTACGATGATAATGTCATCTAGATAGGTAAACACGAACGGCTCGAGTGCGGGACCCAACACGGTATCGATAAGCCTTTGCCAAGTGGCCCCTGAGTTATGTAGCCCAAAAGGCATTCTCCGAAACTGAAATAGCCCCCTCCCAGGCACGGTGAAAGCTGTATATTTCTGTGATTCCTCCGCCATAGGTACTTGCCAATACGCAGACTTTACATCCAGCGTTGACAGGTACTTAGCATTCCGCAGCTTATCAAGAGTTGAGGACATATATGGCAACGGGTACGCATCCTTGTCAGACACCGCATTCAGTTTCCGGAAATCGACACAAAACCGATATGATCCGTCTTTCTTTCGAACCAACAGTATCGGAGATGACCAAGCGCTTGCCGATGGTTCTACCACCCCAGATTCTAGCATTTCATTCAACTCTATGTTAATTTGTTTCTGAACAGCCGGCGAAACCGGGTAGTACCTTTGCTTAATCGGAGGAGAGTTAGTTTTGATGACATGGGTCATCGATTTTGCGCAGCCCAGCCCCTCTCCCATCAACTCGAACTGTTCCTCTAACAACTCTGACAAGATTTTAGCCTCGCTAGCCGATAAATTGGACAGGCTCCGCAGCGTCTTTCCGGCCGTTGTTTCCACTGTCGCGACTGAGGTCCACTGTTGCCCCTTCATGTCAAGGATCACTCCAAAACATTTCCAAAAATCGATGCCTAATATCAACGCCTGAGGAACCGAAGGTATCACTAATACTTCTAATTCATGCTGTCGACCGTTCAATTCAAACTTCAGCCTTGCCATACCCGCCACTGGACACGTCTCCCCATTAGCAAGCCGAACTTCCCCGATCTCATTCTGTGTTAGCGCTACACCTTCTCTTCTTAACCGAAGCCACCCCTCCTTCCCTATGATTGTGCGACTAGCTCCTGAATCCAGCAAGCCCTCCATCCCTATACCCTCCACATTCACCTGCAAATGAGGCCTACTGTCCTGGTTCCCCTTCGCCAGCGCGTAGTCCACCATCGGAGAAGCTAGTACCCGTTGCGGCCTCTTCAACGTGCTCGCTCGACCGCTTAGTGAGCACGCCGGTCGTTTCCCGGAGTTGACTGGGTTGATCGGTCACGCGGACCTTGCTCACTCGCCCTGGCCCGGCATGTAGAACACGAGGATCGCACAACCCCCAGTCGACCGCACCCAAAGCATCGCCGCGGCTCGGGACACTCCCTCGATAGATGACCCTCGCGTTTGCAATTCCAACACTGCATTACTCGCGATCCACCTACCGCTGCCACTTGTTCTGCGTTTCCCGCCTCAACATATGCCAGGTCAGGCTCTAAGCAGCGTCTAGATCGCGTGTTCGGAGATATAAATGCCGCTACTGAGGCCCTCGTGGCGTCCAAGGTCCGGCCCAGCCTGACCAGATCCCTGATTGTGTCTATCGGGGTCAAACTAAGCTGTTGTTGGTAAAAAGGCGCAATATTCCTTCGGAGGATGCGCAACTTTTCTTGCTCTGTGCAGATAGTCTTTAGCCTGCTGAAGAGACGTTCCATGGTCGCCAAGTACACACCCATAGACTCGTTCTCTCCCTGCGTTCGCCTCCTGATCTCCTCCCACAAGCAGTCCTCATAATCTGACGGCAGGAACTCAGCTTTCAACTCCACCACCAGTTCGTCCCAACACTTCACCAGACTGCGATTGGCACGAAACCATATGAGAGCCTTGGCCTCGAAAAGGTCTACTGCCGACGTAAACAATTGTTGCTTTGACAGGCCTCGAGCCTGACGTAGTTCCTCAACGCGCTCCAAAAAGGCGTTGACGGAACCGCTCGCATCTCCGCTAAACCTAAGCCCCCATTTGGCCACCTCCGCCGGATTCACCACCTTCGTCTGCTGTACCGTGGATGCCTCCGGCGTTCTATTGCTTTGATCAGTCTCATCTTCGCTGGGATCTTCGACCTTCTCCGCTAATGTTCCCATCGCCAGAATGAGTCTGTTCCGGAGCTTTCTCGTGCCCTCCTTCTGTTCCGAGGTAATGGCCCTCACGTTCCCCAGCCTGCGGAACCCGAACTCAATCCTCACTTTGGCTTTCACGAACTCTAAGGATGATCTGCTGCCCATCACCTTTCCCACCAGCTCCTCGGCCTCCGTTACCTTTGCCTCTAGTTCCTGGCAGTCCGTCTCGAAGTCAAACGGATAGTCTGTTTCTGCATATGACGTGTCCGACTCCGCCTCGGCCTTCAGCGTCGCCCTCAATGCCTTCCGCATATTGTCTACAGTATCAGCGTCGAATCCCCGGATGGCTAGCTCGTACGTAAGCTCATCCTTACTCAAACGGTCCACCAGAATTTTCATTTTGGCTGCTGAAAATTGCTATTTGCTGAAAATTTAACACAGTTTTCCCCTAATAAACGTCGCAAAATGTCCGCGGCAATCCCTAGAAGTCAAACTCCCACCCTGAAATCTGAACCAATCTAAATATATGTTGCCTCTTATAGGCTAATTCTAAGATCTAGAATAACGACCCTATACGGTGCCTCTTATACGCCAACTTCAAAATCTAGAATGTCGTTACTGTATATTGCCTCTTCTTTGCTTACACATACACTCACTCATCCACACTCTCCACTCTTGCTCCACTCTGTTCCTCACACTATACCCAACACCTCACCATACGAACGATCCAGAATTCAATTAGAAATTTTATGTTAACGGACACGTATATTGTTACAACTCGGATAGCGATTGATATGAGTTCCGATAATATATGCGTCCGAAATAAATATCTGTTCAATTCAATATCACGAAGATACGCGATAAATGCAACTCCGGTTTCGGAATTCCGAGCTAACTTAACGGTTTACTACGATTTCAATCCTACCAACGCGATTTTCCTCCGTTACTCGCCTTCCCACAATCTGGGACTTGGCAAACTAAAAATTTTCGCTAGTACCGATATGTGTTGATACCGTTAGGCCCCACGTTGGGCGCCAATTTGTCACCGTACGGCCTCCGCCGCTACAAAATCAGACCCTGCCTTCTGTCCCGGAAGGTCAGGGCGGCAGCCTCGGGTGGCTGGCTCACTTACCGAGAAAGGGGGTGAGTCCGGGCGCCACTCGTTTCTAGCCCTCGACTGCCTCTATCATCCGCGCCGCGAAACGAGAAGTCGGCCGGATGGATTGGATTACCACGCTAAACCCTTTCACTAGAGTAAACACCGCGTTACACCACTATACAGAGATTTTATTATTATAATCCAAATTCAAAATCTACTCTACGATTATTGACTTTTTCGATAATATCTACACGGCGCCGCGATTTGAAAAACTACACGTATCTACTAATTACAGATACTCTTAAATCTTATACTAAACCTAATTCTACCGCCACGTACCTTCGCCACTAGCACAGCATGCATTCGTCGAACGATTCTGCAGAGATTCAACCGCAGTCTTCGCTTCGCCCTTCGCTTCGATCTTTGCTTAAATTGTCGCTTTCCGTCATCAACTCTTCGAACCACTATCGCTCAATCAATCGCCATCAATCCCCAATCGCAATCTCCGCTTCGATATCAGATAAGACCTTCCGTAATGTTAGTCGCCCCTCAATCGCTGGTCAATTTTCGTTTGTTCTATGTGCTTCTTGATGAAAATCCGAAATCACAACCCACTCGCTCCAGCCTGTCGATCGTTGAAATCGCTCGTTCAGGTTTTTATTCGATTTTCCGTATCAAAAAAAGAAAATTTCTCTATATCTATTCGTCCTACTATCTCACGTCTTGCTCAACTCGATGTCGGGAAAAGAAGAACTCCATTTTCTCATCCGGGTCACTGCAGAGCCTCGGTCCTGCTTGTGCGACCCCGTTTTTTTCTGCGGGACTATTCCCATGTCGATTCCTCTGCATTGAATAATACCGCCCTACCAGGGCAATGACTTCTAACAGCGGTCATTGATCCTGTATTCGACCGCTTTTATCTGGCAACGCCACTTCCAGTCATATTGTGACCTTTATCATTTGCCACTTCGAGTCGCCTATCGTGAACTTCCTCATCTGTCACTTCACGAGTGTTCATATCATGTTTACGCTGTCAACAGGTGAGTGTTTATCTGAGTTTGGTTTTGTTAAATTCCATACATTTTAGTTGTGAGAATGGTCTGCACGGCGTCCGAATTGTGAGAAAATCTCTCCAATGGGTCAAGAAACCTGAAGCGCGGCTATCCCATCCGCCCTCGGATGTAATTACTGCATGGGATTCGGAGTTGTCTCCTGTCGGTTTTTTTAGTGTCGCCGTCGTGGGACCGCACCGTCCGCTTATCTGATGTTGAGAATATTTCCCTGCGTCGAAAAGATATGCATGACGCCCCGGCTTTAGACGATGCATTCCAGCCTACCTTGAACGAAGGCCACTAGTATGGTCGAAAGGAGTGAGTTAGGTGGAACATGCCATTTCTGTTCCCGCCCCATGGATCACTTCGGGTAAGTCGTTTCATTCCTGTTTTGTGTATTTTCGCCCCGCATCGTCGACCCTGCACCCGGCCCTTTTATCGATCGTCCTACGTCGGGGCAAAACAGACGTTGGCTGTGAAGTTGACGTTCGGTCGCGGCTGTTTTGGCCCGATGCCAGCGAATCGTTGCATCTACGACAACATCCTCCTTCATGTGTACGTGGCCTACCTTAACAGTTCTAAGATACCATACGCTAATACAAAATTAGTAATTTAATCTGCAGTTCTAAGATACCATATGCCAATACAAAATTAATAATTTAATCTGCAGTACTAAGATACTATACGCTAATACAAAATTAATAATTTAATCAACAGTTCTCGCCTACTTCGCCGTGTTTTCTCACATTTACATATTTCTTAGTACAGCCGGGAATCGACCCCGTGATAATATATATATATATATATATATATATATATATATATATACATATATATATATATATATATATATATATATATATATATATATATATATATATATATATATATATATATATGTGTATAGATTGAATTTGACAGTTGTCCGATTTTTTTTTATCCAGCTATTCGAATTTTTTTTATCAGGCTGCTCGTTTTGCATTGCTTTCGAAGCGCGTATTTGAATATTTGTGCAGCTAAAACATATCCAAATAATACCTGCTCATCAAATAATTGTTTATATTATTATAATTCTTTATATTATTAACTTGTGTAAAGTAAAGCAATCCCACGACAACCCTTGTGAGGGTCTAGGGGTTGAACCTGGTAGAGAGCTTCATTACAATTTTTTTTTAATCATTGTGGATACGAGTGTGGAGTGATTAGTTCCACGACTCACTTTACCCCTGATTTAAATCAGGTATCTAATCAGAGCTAGGTGAGCTCAAAGCTTGGTGCGCGGACCCTCATCCGAACCTGGATTTGAACCAGGGACCCCACACGCAAGAAGCCAGTGCTCTACCCACTAGGCTACTCAACTTGTGTTCTACCCATATCTAAATTGCCTTCTGAAATTTTCACACAAATGTAATGTAAAATTTATATGCCCCTATGCATCATCTTTTTACTTACGCCATTGACCTCCGACAGTCCTCGCGCCATGTTGAAAAAATGCAATCCGGTAGCTGTCAAAGTTTCGCGTTCAAAGACACCAAATTGCGGATTCAATCGGTAATCGGGAATAATTCTTTACTTAGCGTGTTAGCTATACTTGAAACTTCCCGGATTTCGTTAAGAACCTTACAGCAAGTGCTATGGTGGAAAGTTTCTTGTGAATTAACATTTCAAAAGCGGGAAAATGCTAGTTGCGATGTCTTGCTGCTCAGTTATCTTTGCTTTTTTTCAATAGCTTTAATCCATGTCGCTACTATATCTAATACTCTGATGCCTTTGCATACTTTTTTCAGTCACGTATCATAATTCGTTTTGTAAAAAGCCTCTATTTAATAGTTGTTTCTCAACGATTTCTATTGCGTGTCGGTAGTTTGTTTACGTTTGCTTTACGAGGCTAGCAAAATTTGACAGCAACCGGATTTTTCGCTCCCATATAGTGATAGAGTGAAAGGCAAGGGGGAAGAAAAGATAAAAAGAAAAAGGCATAAACTCGCGACACACTTTTCAATTACCTACAGGCGTTTACAGTGTTTCTGCTACTCTTAATATCTTTATACTCAAAGCACCAGCCGATAAACATTTCGTAGCGAATTTTCCGCACATCTCACTTTATTTTCATTTCACTCACTTCAACACAACCTGTACAATTAACATTTTCCCGCGGACGTCTCGTAAGACTGCGTGTGTTTTTCGCGACAATTTGGCAGTCTAGTGGGACGTCATTATTCTGCACAGCCCCTGGACACGGACGGTATAAAAACTAATCGAGTCAACGTTGGCTGTTGCCTGCTGCATTCACGACGAATGCGAATTCGCACGAACTTGCGAATGCGACTAGTTTGAGCAAAGAGCAAAATAGTCGCACGAATTGTCGGAATGGCCAATTGCACGAAAAGAAAATGTACATCATGTATGTCATATAATAGTTGCCGTGTTCCATTATTAATAATTAGTACTCCCAAGTACTTCCAAGTAGATCACAAATGGAACGCCATCTTCGTTTTTCGTCGGCTTTTGACAAGTGTCCACATCGTGTACCTTCGCTCCGCTTTTCTTTTCGCTATATTTAATTATTCCGTCAATTTTTCTTCGCATTTTGCATTGACTGTGGTTTTAATAATACTTATCGCGCTATTACGCAGTTTTTTTTAAAGTGCCAGTTCAGTGCTTCTCACATTATCTTATTTTTAAGACTCATCAGTGATATACTCTGCAAATTTACTGTTGTTGACTATCTGCTGTGATTCCCTTCTATCATCTTTTCTTTCGCGCGCTTTACAACGATAGTTTGCGCTATTTACATTTCTTTTCGCGCCATTACCCAGTTTTATCTGAGTGCCGGTTCAGTGCCTTCTTGATCACCTTGTTTTCAAGATTTATTTGTATATATCTTGGCTAATTTACCGGTTCAAGTTTTTGCTGTGTTTGCGTTAGTGACATTTGTAAGCTCCGTAGCGAAGCTTTCTTTTTTACCGGCCATCTAGTGATTTGCAGTACATTTTATTCAATAATTTGTTGTGGTGTGGAACTGCGGTGACATTATAAAAAACAATAGTCAAATCACCCACCCAAGTTCATAAATGCTCCAACCCTAAGCTTCGATAAGCTCGGTAGTGAAACTTTTTTTTGCCGGCCATCTAGTGATCTGCGGTACGAATTGTTCAACAAGTTGTTACGATTTGAATCTGCGGTTACATAAACATAAACAATAGTCAAATCACCTACCAAAGCATTTGTCAGCTTTTTTGTCGTAGTGCTGCCAATATTGTACATTTACTTATAAAAGTGCTATCGGTTTTTCATATATTTGAAATTTGTTTTCCTGGATTTTCATACATATTCTTTGATGATGTCGCTCTGTTCCGCCAATGCTTGCTGCGACAAAGCCGATAAAACACCCCTCATAACATGCTTTGGGTTTTGCGGACTATCATTTCACGCCAAGTGTGCAGGTTTCACTGCACCCATGGGCGATTGTATCAATCGCGCGGACTCCGGCATTCATTACTACTGCGATAAATGTCGGAAGTTCTCGATATCAACCTACGTTGAGAGACTCAGGGCCAATCTTCGGAACTTTGCTGCGCTCAAGGCTTCCTTCAACGTTCTTAGTAAGCAGCTTGAGGATTCCCGCAAGGAGACCGAAAAGCTCCTTAAATTCGCGTTAACGGAGCGTCCATCTACATCAACTTCACAAGATTCGCTGAACATCTGTGAAGCGACTACGATTTTATCTCCTGCTTCACCTGTTTCTCTTGAAATTCCTCTACCGGCTGGAATTCGCACTCGCAGCCAAAAGCAATTGCATTTAACCCAGGCCCAGCTGCTGCAGCTTAACTCTCAGGCTCGGCCTGTTCTTACATCGGCTGAATCGGTACCACCAGTAGATTTTCGACAAATGAACTCTCCGAGCTCACAGGCGCAAACTAATCCATCTTCCAAGCCTCCAGCTCAACGAAAACGTGTTTCACCAGTCCCACAAAGTGATATTTCCGCTAGAGATGCTAACGCCGTTTTAATTGCTACATCTTCCGACTCTTTGTTATCGGATCATGCACCGACTGCAGGTCAACCGAGATCTTCAACAGGTCTTTCTCAGCCTTGTCAGCCAGCTACTCTACCACGCCCGGTTGTTGCTTCGCCACCTTTGCATGTATTTGTATCGCGTTTCGCATACAATACTTCAGCAGAAGCAATCATGGATTACACCACTGCCAAACTTGGCTACTCACCACCTTTGCTAATCTGCAAAAAGCTGACACCTGATAACCTGCAGAATCAGGAAATCTCCTCGTTTAAAATAACGGTAACTGCTGGCACTGATCTTCTACTTCACAAAGGATTTTGGCCATCTGGAGTACTGTTTAAGGAATTCACCAGGAGACCTCGTAAAAATTTTCATCAAATAAAACCAAAAGTCTCCATAACGTAAGAGCCTCAACTTCAGATGATAATGGGTGCTTAACTGGAATCAGAACCAATGGAATCAGAACTTTAGAAATTAATAAGATAAATCCAATTCATGTATACTAGCAGAACGTTCGTGGACTTAGGACTAAGCTGAACACGCTGAATCTCTCCTCTACTCTTTCGTCTGATCATATAATCTGTTTAACCGAAACATGGTTAACAGTAGATATTTATGATAACGAGCTGTTTCCGTTTCATACTGTCTTCCGTCGCGATCGTGATCGAGCTACATCAGGTAAAAGCGATGGCGGGGGTGTATTGGTTGCAGTTCACGGTTCTCTTCAAGGAACATTCTGTATGGATTTCTCTCCTTCTCCTCCTGTTGAATGTATTGCTGTGCGTGTTACCCTTGCTCCCACAAAAATTCTCATTGTTTTTTCAGTATATGTTATCATCTTTATGTGTTCCTTTATCTATTATATTTAACCTCAGCCTCTCCTCCGGCTGCTTCCCTGACAGTTGGAAATCTGCTTATATTTCCCCCATCCACAAGTCTGGAGACCCAAGCTGTGTTTCCAACTACCGTCCAATTTCCCTCCTTCCTTGTTTTGGTAAAGTTCTTGAAAGAGTGGTTTACAACAGGCTGCTTCCTCTCCTCCATCCCTTCCTTGCTCCGGAACAGCATGGTTTTGTTAAAGGTAGATCCTCCACCTCTAATCTTATATGTTTTACTAACTTTGTTGCTTCTGCCTTAGACCAACGGAAGCAAGTGGATGTGGTGTATATCGACTTCTCAAAAGCTTTTGATACTGTTGATCACGGAATTCTTCTTGCCAAGCTTCGAAGTTATGGGGTGTCAGGTTCCCTTTTGTCTTGGTTTTCATCCTATGTTTCTGGTCGTTCTTGTGTTGTATCTGTGCAATCCTCCACCTCTTCCCCTTTTTGTCCACTCTCCGGTGTGCCTCAGGGCTCTATTCTTGGTCCTTTATTATTCCTAGTCTTTATAAATGATCTCCCTTCTTTTGTTCGTTCTCTCTGCCTCTTGTTTGCTGATGACTTCAAGATTTTCAAAGTAATCGAATCTATCAGCGACTGCCTCCAACCCCAAAACGATCTTCGTTCTCTTTGCGACTGGTGCGCTACTAATTATCTTACTTTGAACATATCCAAATGTCATCAAATGTCCTATACGTTTAAAACATCACCCGTAATATATTCCTACACACTGTACGGATCTTCCATCACGGCTGTTGATAATTTTAAGGATCTTGGTGTGCACTTTGATCCAAAGCTCAAATTTGACCTGCACATTGCCTATATAACCACCAAGGCTTCTCGTCTGTCCGGTTTCATTCTTAGATGCTCTTCTTCGTTTACTAGCATCGCTACCTCTTTCCATCTGTTTTTTTCACTTGTTCGTAGCATTCTAGAATATTGTTGTCAAGTGTGGTCTCCCCGTCATAAATATCTTAACGAGGCAGTGGAATACGTTCAGCGTAGGTTTACTCGCTCCCTGTTGTTTAAATTCAATATCCCTTACTGTGAGTATAGTGATCGTCTATCCTTATTCCAAATTCCTTCCCTAGATTCCCGACGAGTGTTTCTTGACGAGTGCTTGCTTTTCAAGCTACTCCATTGCCCTATGCTCTCCGATCTTGGTCGTATGCTGTGTATGCGGAGCGTCAATCGATCGGATAGATTTCAACTAATGTTCTCTCTTCCCCTCGCGCGATCTGATGTTTATTTTAAATCGCCGCTAGTGCGTATCCCCAGGAAGCACAACGATCTTCAGCTTGGTCCTTTTCCGCTAACGTTCGCACAATTTAAATCACAAATTAAAGACTTAATTCTTAAAGTTCCTTATAATGTTTGATTTTCTTTTAAATTCTTTTAAATTTTTTTACTTTTTCGCACTTTCTTTTCATATTAACTTGCATATTGGCATTAGTTTTTTGTAATTTCAAATATGTGTTTATTTAATATTTTCAATTATTTGTTAATTTTTCTTTTTTCTTTTTTAATATCTTTTTCGCTTTGTCTAATATTTCTATTTTTATAATTGGGCAGCAGCCTGTAAAAATGGATTTGAATAAATAAATAAATAAATAAATAAATACGAGCAGATTCTGACCTGTCAAATTATATGCAGTTTTCAAATGTAAAACAGTTGAAAATAAAGGGAGAAAATAACAAGTATAAACTACCACAATCGATAAAGAATATAAAAACAACTACCAGAAAATTAACTCTTTTAACTTTCTACACATTATGAGGGGTATTTCTAATTTCCTAACTACCAAAACATTCAATATAACCATGAAAAAACCAAAACCACCTATTGACAACTAAATAGCCACCTAACGGAAAAAAAAGGCGTAACTACTCATGAACTACTCGGGAACGAGAGCGCGAGTAGTTGGAAGTAGACAGAAGTACTTGCAAGTACTAAATAGTAATAATGGAACACGGGCAGTAAGTTGAGTCTTGGGTAAAAAAATTTATAGTGGCGGTTGGTTTGAAAGAAAATAGGGATTATTGGTTTTCATGTGAAAATAAGTAGATTTCACGATTGGATATTTTTCGCAATAGGTTTTGTAGCGCAGTAACTTAGTTAAGAAATGCCATTTAATTTCGCAGAAAGATTTGAATGAAAAACTATTTCAGCTGGCAGGAGATGGTTTCATTTTGTTCGTAAAAAGTAATGGGTGGGGAAAATTGTTGGAAAAATATATTTATGAAAATATGGCTATCATCCCGAATTTATGGTTTTGAAATTTTTGTGACACATTCATTAAGGAAGAGAAGAAAATTAGTTTGTTGTCTGATAGTTCATACCCACGTCAATCAACATGGAAACATTACAGTACATATAGTTTTCGCAGTATGCTTTACAGATCAGGGAGTTTCGATTACGATTCAATTACTTTTTGATTTATTAATAATTAATTTGGAGAGCTTCCCTCAGAGTTCGGGAGTGTTGCATCTGCTTATAGCAACAATACGCCAGTCAACATTTTGGTCATGTATTTTTCTTGGATGCCATGTATTTTTCTCATAACAATATCAATTCGCAACAAACAGAGTATTTTCAGGTTTAAAACAAAGTAACTTCAATTAATTGTACAATATTCCGAAATGGCACCGTATCCTACAACCACTTACAAATTCAAATACCTCACTCACTTTACATATTTTCCAGTTGGCAGCTTTGACGCGAATGCGAATCGCACCGATTGGTTCTTCAAATGCGATTCGTTTGCGTGCTCCTGTCAAAAAATGCGATTCGCATTTCGCATTCGCGTTGATTGAATCTTGGCCTTTAAAGCTGCCTCTACGTCATTTCGCTCTCATTGTCAAATTGAGGGGGAACTACTTGGATTTGACCCGATTTGACAATGAGCAGACAAAAAATTACTACCATCCCCTTCATTGTAAATCTTATGGGCATGTCCACTCCATTTCTACTACCTCACTGATTCTGCATTACGGCAAGCACCAAAGTGTATAGAATGATAAGTGGGTGAGCTCCTTCCATTTTCCAGAAAAAACACTTTGACCTTGAAATCGCGCCTCCATTTACGCAATGCATTATCTGTCAAAGCAACCTGAGAGTGGCTAGTATTTTTTGCTAGAGTGAGCCGTATGTGAGCAACGATAAATCTAGCCTGAGTATGTAGCTGTCGAATCTTATCTTGCACCTCTTTCTGTTCCATGCGATTTCTTCCAATTTTCCAGGCTGATCAAATATACAATCTCAGGCCCGTTCATTGGATTTTTGGACCTAATGCATATACGGAGTCCGCACGCTGGTTAGGAACTAGCTTCTTACGCTGTGGCATTGGTCTGAGCAATGCCTCCTAGAAGTATGGGCCGTCAGACTCGTAATAGTTGTGGCTGTGAAATCATGGCCATAGGCCATTTGCACGAGGCAGTGTCGACACACACGGAGATTTCACTTGCGGTTTTTTGGCTAAAATATGAATAAAACCTTAGTTTTTTGTGCGTGGACGCGTTATAATAATACTATTTAATCATAACGCACATTTTGTACCAATTAATTGTATCGCGACAGTAAATCGACACGAATCATCACATAACCTAACACCAACCGATAAACACTTCGTATCGAATTTTCCACATTATACCGGACGCACCGTATTAATTTGTTATTTAGCTGTTCACTAGCACTGTTCCGCATATACCACTTTGTTTTCATTTCACTCACTTTATGCTTGAGTTACAATGAATGCAACCAACATTTGCTGCCAAGTTTTGTTGGTGGAACGAGTTCCAATCCTGAGAGCATAAAGACATTCGGAGGGGCCGAAAGCATGGCCACTTTTCCTCATCACCTGCGACCCCGATGATAGATTGAAATTTTCGGGGCGTAGGTAATTCCCCATTTATCAAATTGATGGGGACATATTATGCGTGAATAGTTTCAAATATTAAAATTTCGAATATTATCAGTGAATGATTAATATTTATTTACTTATTTGATATTTTTTAGCTTTCTTACTATCACCGCACGAATTCTCGAAACAGGGAGTAGAAATAAGCTACAGTAGACTGGATTATTCGTTGCTTTGCTGTAGATTAACTGTTTTCCCATGATAGAAATGGAAACAGAACACAAATACATGTAATGCATAAAAATTGTAGAATATCCTAATTAAATATTTATTCAAACTTATAACAAGAACTATTTAACACGAAAGAGGTTTAAAAAAATTCGATCCGTTTATACTGGCTTACCTCTTGGCAATGCTTGGTACTGATGTAAGTGATGGGAAAACATTGAATAATACAAAATATCAATTTCGTTATTATAAAATCTAGGAAGTTTTTGCTGAATACTGTCTGTAAAGCAACTACAATGAACACAATGAAACAATTTGTTATTCCGAAAAAGGCATATTTTATTTCAGATTTATAAATATAATTTATAATTTTTTGTAATTTATATTTTTATTTAGACTCTTTTCAACTTGCTGTGTACATTGATTTTTCACTTCAAGGCTGAAAAGGCACGGAATATGTTTTTTTCCTTTCAGCATACTTGTTTTATACCATTTTTGAGTCAAATACATTGATTTATGGCACAAATTTATAATAGTTTTGAATCTAATTAATATTTTTTTAAATCAAATTCATACATTTTCAACACTATAAAATTATGAATTTGATTCAAAAAAATTATGAATTTGACTAAAAAAAATTATGAATTTCACTCGAAAAATTATGAATAGGTATCGAAAATTTAGGAATTAATATTAGTTAGACTCAAATGTATTATGAATTTGTGCCATAAATCTATAAATTTAATAAATTTAATAATGCACTTTAATTAGCTTGGTAGGACTATAATGCAATTGAGTGACTTTTAAGTAGCTTAAGTGACAGTACGGTTGCATAGAAAATAAACGGCGTACCCATAATGTACTTATCTTCCGTTAGCCCTAACCATAGATGAGTCTGCGGCCGTAATCGTCTGTCAAAACCGACCGGTTTTAGAGCAAAATAGGCACTTTTTGACGTACGCAAACGTGAGTGAATTTAAGTGCCCATACAACGCATAAGCGAACATATGTCAAGTCGTATCTCATTACCACTTTACGTACGGACAGCTCATAGTAAAAATTGAGCAAAAGGTTCCTTAAGGAGCATGCCACTTTTCTGGCTGTTCGGTAAGTTATGTTTGGGTGCAACATATGCTTTGCGTGGTTTACCTCGGCGCATACGTCAACGTACGGAAGCAGACTCATCACTAGTTGGACCTAAACCACAGCGTAATAACAACCAGCGTACCAACTTATTCCACTTTCCCAAAAAAACACTTTGACCTTGAAATTGCGCCTCCATTTACGCAATGCATTATCTGTCAAAGCAGCCTGAGATTATGTTGGTATATTTTGCGAGAGTGGGCCGTATGTGAGCAGCGAAAAATCTAACTTGAGTATGTAGTTGCCGAATTGTATATTGCATCTCTTTCTGCTCCATGCGATTTTTTCCAACTTTCCAGGCTGACCAACAATACAGTCTCAGGTTAGATCACTGGATTTTTGGGCCGTATACATAAACGGAGTTGGTACGCTGGTTAGGAACTACTCATTACGCTGTGCCTAAACTCTGCTGCGCAACAAAGTTGTGTTGCATCATTGTAACTGCTCTCATACGTTCTCATGGGTTCAAACTCATTTTGTTGTGCAACAAATGTTGGTTGCATTGATTGTAACTCTAGCCACAGCGTAAAGAGTTAGTTCCTAACCAGCGTGCGGACTCCGTATATGTATACGGTCCAAAACTTCCAGTGAACTAGCCTGAGATTGTATTGTTGATCAGCCTGGCAAATTGGAAGAAATCACATGGAACAGAAAGAGGTGCAAGATAAGATTCGACAACTACATACTCAGGCTAGATTTTTCGTTGCTCACATACGACTCACTCTCGCAAAAAATACCAGCAGACTCTCAGGTTGCTTTGACAGCTAATGCATTGCGTAAATGGAGGCGCAATTTCAAGGTCGAAGTGTTTTTTCTGGAAGATGGAAGGAGTTCACCCACTTATCATTCTATACACTTTGCTCTAGCTTTATGCTTGAGTTATTCTTGAGTTACAATCAATGCAACCAACATTTGCTGCCAAGTTTTGTTGGTGGAACGAGTTATGCTTTAGTTACAATCAATGCAACCAACATTTGCTGGCAAGTTTTGTTGGTGGAACGAGTTACAATCAATGCAACACAGCATTTACTGTCATCTGTCACTTGCTATATTAAAGAAATTGCTGTTCGATAATTTGGATCCTTTAAAGTCTCGGAAAGAGATATCAGTGAGTGTTTGATCCTTTAAAAGCTGCAGCGTATATTGCAGAGCAAAAATGAGCAAAAGAAAAACAAATTTTGATTGTCATTTGCATATGACATTTCCCATTTCCCGGACTCTCATAGGAACAGGTGGAATTGGATATTTTCAAAAATGTTGCTGCCATACCAAGTTTGAGATATGAGCAAACTCTGCTGCGCAACAAAGTTGTGTTGCATCATTGTAACTGCTCTCATACGTTCTCATGGGTTCAAACTCATTTTGCTGTGCAACAAATGTTGGTTGCATTGATTGTAACTCTAGCTTTATAGTTCTACCTTTATGCTTGAGTTACAATCAATGCAACCAACATTTGCTGCCAAGTTTTGTTGGTGGAACGAGTTACAATCAATGCAACACAACATTTACTGTCATCTGTCACTGGCTATATTAAAGAAATTGCTGTTCGATAATTTGGATCCTTTAAAGTCTCGGAAAGAGATATCAGTGAATATTTTATCCTCTAAAAGCTGCGGAGTATAATACAAAGCGAAAATTAGACAAAAAAATAAAAATTCTGATTGTCATTTGCATATGACATTTCCCATTTCCCGGACTCTCATAGGAACATGTGGAATTGGATATTTTCAAAAATGTTGTTGCCATGCCAAGTTTGAGATATGAGCAAACTCTGCTGCCAAGCAAAGTTGTATTGCATCATTGTAACTGCTCTCATACGTTCTCATGGGTTCAAACTCATTTTGACGTGCAACAAATGTTGGTTGCATTGATTGTAGCTCTAGCTTTAGTCCGCGCTTTAGGTCAGGTCACATTTGGTCCGACCGCTGTATACCGCACCAATTGCAAAGATATAGAAGAAATGGATGGGCGGTATACACGTACATGAGCGTACGTGAATGGCAACAATCAATGCATCACAACATTTACTGTCATCAATGCAACACAACATTTACTGTCATCTGTCACTGGCTATATTAAAGAAATTGCTGTTCGATAATTTGGATCCTTTAAAGTCTCGGAAAGAGATATCAGTGAATATTTTATCCCCTAAAAGCTGCGGAGTATAATGCAAAGCAAAAATGAGACAAAAAATACAAATTCTGATTGTCATTTACATATGACAGTTCCGATTTCCCGAACGCTCATAGGAACAGGTGGAATTGGGTATTTTGTTGCCATGCCAAGTTTGAGGTATGAGCAAACTCTGCTGCGCAACAAAGTTGTGTTGCATCATTGTAACTGCTCTCATACGTTCTCATGGGTTCAAACTCATTTTGTTGTGCAACAAATGTTGGTTGCTTTGATTGTAACTCTAGCTTTAAAAGTGGTTCATGATAATGTTTGAACATGATTACTTACTTTATTCGGCAAGAAGTAAAACGG
This sequence comes from Nemotelus pantherinus, assembly GCA_963978885.1. Taxonomy (NCBI): domain Eukaryota; kingdom Metazoa; phylum Arthropoda; class Insecta; order Diptera; family Stratiomyidae; genus Nemotelus; species Nemotelus pantherinus. The sequence continues at coordinate 96,797,243 of OZ022263.1, read as the reverse complement.
CATCGTAAAAATCTAACTAAAACTGCGAAATGAACTGCATGGTAGAGAGTTGTGCAACTACAATCGGCTCTCATACCATCGAATTTGTGATTTTTGGTTCACAAACGAATTCACAGCATTTAAAATTAAAATAAGAATAGGACTAATGCAACAGTAAATCTATAGATTAAAAATTACCGTCGCAATTGGTATTCTTTTGCGGATACCGTATTTTTTTTTTTTTTTTTTTGGGAGTGGATGTCAAAAACCTTCAATAGGTATCTTGCGAACTAAACAAGATTATGTGAGATTTTTACTCACTAAAAAACCTAACCCGCCAACCACGGAGGTCCGAGCCGGACCCGCTTTCGCGTTACTTCAACTCGGCCGTGCTACTTCCACCCACCAGGTGTCCCATTGGCTTACTTCCGTTCTGTCAGGCTTTCAGGAGTCTATGAGACATCCTTCCTCTTTTTTTAAGCGCAATATCAGCTCCACATATGCTGACACAGCTGACCAGGTGTCTTCTGACTGTAGCATCATCTCCACGATTGACTCTGGCGTCACAGGGCCAATTGCAGAGAAGAGCATGTGTCGCTCTCTTCTAAAGCGGGTGCAATGGAAAAAGGTATGCAAAGCGTCATCACTTTCCTTAGCGCAGTACTAACAGAACTCCGTCCTGACTTTCCCCATTCTGTGAAGGTATTTCCTGAAGTAGCCGTGGCCCGATAGGAACTGGCACAGGTAGAAGTTTATTTCACCGTGGTCGTGATTAAGCCAAGGTTTTAAGGCGCGAATTAGCCTAATCGTCCATGCTCCCTTCGAGCTCGTAGCCCAACGCTCCTCCCAAAGCTCAAGCGTTCGCGCTCGTGCTTGAGCAACCAAGATTTCTCTTCCCACTTCTGCTCTGTTCAGGAACACTTCCCTGCGTTCGTTCGCCAATAGATCAATTGGGATTACTCCCGCTATCACTAACACGGCGTTTCCTGAAACTGTTCTATAGCTGCTTGTAAGTCGCAGCGCTCCCCTACGCTGGACGCTCAACATCCTAGCTCGATACTTTTCAAACCTTAACGCAGTGGCCCATATCTCCGCACCATACAGCAGCATTGAATGAGCCACCGTCATAAGGAGCTTACGTTTACTCGGACTAGGACCGTGAACGTTTGCCATGAGTCTCCCAAGCACAAACAGTAGCGCCCTATCGCATACTTTTCGGATGTGCTCCCCATAAGCAAGCTTCGAGTCCAATATCACTCCAAGATACTTAGCCGATTTTCTGGTCTCAAGTATTTCAGAGCCAACCGTCATGGGTATAATGGTTGGTATTCTTCTCTTGGTCAGCATGACAATCTCAGTTTTCGCGATCGCCAGCTGGAGACCATGGCTTTCCATCCAGGCTTTCACCCTTCTCATTACTTGATTGAGTTTGAGTTGGGCGAGATGAGAATTTCTAGACGTAATGACAGCGGCTACATCATCAGCATAGCCCACCAAAAGCACGTCTTCCGGCATTTCGAGGCGTAAGAGACCATCATACGCAACATTCCATAGGTCTGGCCCGAGAATGGATCCTTGTGCTGCCCCAGCTGCAATGGTTTTGCGTACAGTTCCCTGATTCGTTTCATAGATCAAATGGCGATCTTTCAGGTAATCCCGTACCATTGCCAGCAAGTATTCCTCTATTTGAAAATGTCGCTGAAGAGAATCCAGTATGTCTGTCCATCTCGCCGAGTTAAAGGCGTTACGAACGTCATGCGTTACCAAAAACACAATGGGTCTAGCTCGATGACAAGCGGCCTCTGCGCGATCTACTGCGCTAATTATTTCGCAGATGGCACTTATTGTTGAGTGGCCACTGCGAAATCCATGTTGGTTTTTTGAGAGGTCACCTGCTCTTCGTATAGCTGCTTTTAGTCGAGGTTTCAGCAGCCCTTCCAAAAGTTTCCCCGCAGTGTCCAGCATGCAGAGAGGTCTGTACGCTGATGGTGTGTTACGATCTCCCTTTCCCTTTGAAACTAGGGCAAGTCGCGCCACTTTCCAGGGTGACGGAAAGACACCCGCTAGTAAACATTCATTGTACATGCGTAGTAATGTTGACGGGTGACATCCACTAACTTAAGGACTTCTACTGGAATATTGTCCGGGCCTGGGGCTTTTCGGTTCTTCATTCTGGCACTCGCGCTTCGTAGTTCTTCTTCAGTGAACAAAGGGATATCTTCCTGGCGGACTGTGTGGTTGTTCTCTGCTCTTACATCGTGCGCTGGGAACAGTGAATCAACAATATTCCTCAGGACATCCGCCTCCATGGGTGGGTCGGGACCCATGCGGCCCAGCCTACCCGATACTATTTTGTAACCCTGGCCCCACGGGTCCCGGTCCACTTCTTCGCATAAAGTTTCCCACATTTGCCTTTTCCTCCGTTTTATAGCTATTCCCAGTTCTTTTTTTGCCTTTTTGTGGGTGGCGACAAGTAGCAACGCTTCCGGTCGTCCAATAGACCGCTGTGCCCTACGCCTGCATGCTAGAGCTCTTCGTCTTAGTTCCGCTATCTCCTCAGTCCACCAATAAGCGCTCTGTTTGCCCGGTAGTGACTTACGAAGTGGCATCGACGCATTGCACGCTCGCCGAATTTCGCCCATGGTCGAATTTACAACCGTACCTATTTCCCCCGAGCCCATTGCTACCCCTGCTTGTCCTGCGCTGACTTCGTCAGCAAAACTGTTGCCTAGTGACTCCAAAAGCTTCCCCCTATCCAACTTTGAAATATTCCACCCGAGTATTTTCCGTCTTAAGTTCTGAGGGGCCGGGCTTTCCTCCGACAGCCAGAAAGTAATATAGTTGTGGTCACTTCCAGTGTACTCCTCCATCACCCTCCAATCCTTTGTTGTCATGGACAACGTCTCCGAGACAAGAGTTATATCGGAAATGGACTCACCGAAGACTGGCCTGCGGTAAGTTGGTGTTGAGCCCCTGTTCACCACGACCATACTCAGCCTGGAGACCATTTCCATACTTAATCTCCCTCTTGTGTTTTGAGTCGGCATCCCCATTCCAAGGCTCTCGCATTGAAGTCACCAGCTACTACCAGTTTGCTAGGAAGGTCTCGAAGAGCGTCTTCTAATGCTTCTATCTTTCTACGAAATTCCATTATTGGGTCGTTCGGTGAAAAATAGCAGCTGACAAAACTGATGCTGCAGTTTTCAATCCAAACATATCCATCGCCCGAACCTCGCCGATCAACCCGGACTTTCCGAGTGTCTGCAACCCATAAAGCTGCATAGCCCGAAGTGTCTGAATACCATGTCTCTGGATTTCTCCTTCGGTATGGTTCGCTGATCATTGCGATTTGAGCTCTGGATTCTTGCATAAGCTGCGTGAGTAAATCGTCCGCAGTGCGGCATCTTTGCAGGTTCCCCTGTAGAACCCTCATCTACGCAGCAACTTCTTCTGCGCATCGAGCGCTTCTCGGAAAGCTTTGCATGTTCTTGATCCCAGAACATGCTTCACTTCTCCTGTTTTACCTTTGTCGTTGCACAGCAGGCAGAATGGCTCCGCCGAGCATACCTTTGCAACGTGTCCCACTTGTCCGCACTTCCAGCAGTAAGTGCTACGGTCTGGTCCTTTGCAGTCTTTTTTGGTATGGTTGTATCCCATGCACTTGAAACAGCGCACAACTTCAGGTCGCTTCCTAACCCTAGCGTTAACCCAGCCAATTCTAATTCGTCCAGTATCAACTAGCTTCAAAGCTTTTGTTTCGTCCAGTTCAACGACGGCTTTCCTCTGTTCCCTTGTATTCGGGGGAAATAAGGTAACTTTTACGTTCTGAATCCCCTCTTCCCGAATCGCTGCTAACACTTCCTCTTCTGTCGTAAGACTATCGAGGTCGAGTATCTTGATTTTGACTTTGGAGACGAGCCTTTTAACCTCTCCGAAACCCCCCACAGCTGCCTGGATTGCATCACCGAATTTCGAGATGCCTTCACACTTTGCCAGTGTCACAAGCACTCTACCGTCTGCCGTTTTTCTGATTTGGTGAACGTGTGCCCCAACTTTGCTTGGGCTTACCCCTGCCCGAATATGCTGAAGGACTTCTGCATAACTCTTCCCTTGGGTAAGCTTTATAACCACAGCCTCCTTTCTTGCCCTAGGCGATTTCGTTTTTTTCTGCCTCGGATTTTTCAGGTTAAGCTCTGAATTCGACGCCAAGCTCTTGGTTGAACCAGAATTTGCCGCTTTATCTTGCCGGCCGTTACTTTTACGTGACTTTTTCAACACAGTCATCCATGTGTGCTGTTCGGTAGTACCTACTTCAGTTCGTGCTCGAACGATATTTTCTTTGTAAGGACTACCTTCAGGCGTTCTTGCCCGTTTTTGTGCTTTGGCTTGCACAGTTTCGGCAGTATCGTTTATGCTTGGTTACAATCAATGCAACCAACATTTGCTGCCAAGTTTTGTTGGTGGAACGAGTTACAATCAATGCAACACAACATTTACTGTCATCTGTCACTGGCTATATTAAAGAAATTGCTGTTCGATAATTTGGATCCTTTAAAGTCTCGGAAAGAGATATCAGTGAATATTTTATCCTCTTAAAGCTACGGAGTATAATGCAAAGCAAAAATGAGACAAAAAAATACAAATTCTGATTGTCATTTGCATATGACATTTCCCATTTCCCGGACTCTCATAGGAACAGGTGGAATTGGATATTTTCAAAAATGTTGTTGCCATGCCAAGTTTGAGATATGAGCAAACTCTGCTGCGCAACAAAGTTGTGTTGCATCATTGTAACTGCTCTCATACGTTCTCATGGGTTCAAACTCATTTTGATGTGCAACAAATGTTGGTTGCATTGATTGTAACTCTAGCTTTACTCCGTGCTCTCTAGGTTGGGCTCCTTCAATTTGCCTCAGCTCTAGCTCGGCCTTCTTCCAATTTTCGCTGCGAGCTTCTACAACTTCCAGAGCCTCTTCGAGTTCAAGAAGACCGTCTTTCACCTGCCGCGATATATTTTTCTGCACTTGGGATGCAGCTGCTATTTTTCTAACTATTTCCCGGCACTTTCGCAGCATCTTTTCTTCTTGTGCCCTTTCTTCAGCAATATAGCTTCCCTTTGAAGAAGATCGTGCCGTCGTCGCTGGAGAGGTACCCACTACAACGCAATGCCTGCGTATGTTTCTCTGGACCACACACCGTTCCGCACGCGGAGTTTCTTCACTCGCTTTATTTGTGGTGGCCGCGCTAACTGCCACAGCAGAATTCAGGGCGCTAGATGTTTCAGACTGCCCCTGTTCCGTTCTTGCGGAGTTTTTTCACACAGGTGGTGTTCTTTGCACCTTTGGTCTACCAATAAAAGGATTTACTTCCTTCGTCACTGGTGTGTTTCCGTCTGCTTCGTTCCCTTTATCGTTATCGTTATTGTTATTAATTTGATTGTTTACCGCACATGAAACGTAATGTGCTAAATAGATATTGGCCGAGCCCAGGCGAGATCTGGCGAGCCCGAGTGTGTGAACGGTCCACACGAGCGACTTTGACAGGGCTCGCCGGCGCTCGTGCCACATCCGATCGGAATGGATTTTGAGCACGAGTCAAAGCAATTTCGGACGAGCTGTCAAATGCCGTCCACATGTTGGCGGCCTCGTCTGACTTCGGCTCGCCTGGCCTCGGCCAATATGTATTTCCCACAAAAGGTAAAAACGTAACTCGTCGAACGTCACGTGGATTAGGGATTGTCTTTGTTGGTTGTGGAGGTGTTCTTACTTTTTTGTCTGACAGAGTTGCAGTCCCGGAATTTGATTCATCAAACGAAGACGAATAACAAGGTTTTAACCTGTTTATTGAAATATTAACCGGTTTTCCCTTAATATCTAGTTTACGCGCTACTTCTTTTTAGAATTTTAAAAGGTCCATCATAAGGTGGACGCAGTGGTGGACGAACTGAATCAATTTTGACAAAAGCATGAGTACAGGATTTGAGATGTTTAAAAATGAAATGTTTTTTAGATGAAGAATGATGTGAGGCATCGATGGGACGGATATTAGCCATGGTTTTAGTAAGTTCAGAGGCGAAATCAGATTGATCTAACTTTCTAGGATTTTCTTGAAGAAAATCACTAGGAAGTCGAAGGTTTTCTCCATAAAGTAGCTGAGCAGGAGATGCCTGGAACTCTCCTCTGACCAATGCGCGAAGTTCAAGGAGTACAAGGGGTAGTGATTTATGCTTGAGTTACAATCAATGCAACCAACATTTGCTGCCAAGTTTTGTTGGTGGAACGAGTTACAATCAATGCAACACAACATTTACTGTCATCTGTCACTGGCTATATTAAAGAAATTGCTGTTCGATAATTTGGATCCTTTAAAGTCTCGGAAAGAGATATCAGTGAATATTTGATCCTCTAAAAGCTGCGGAGTATAATGTAAAGCAAAAATGAGACAAAAAAATACAAATTCTGATTGTCATTTACATATGACATTTCCCATTTCTCGGACTCTCATAGGAACAGGTGGAATTGGATATTTTCAAAAATGTTGTTGCCATGCCAAGTTTGAGATATGAGCAAACTCTGCTGCCAAGCAAAGTTGTGTTGCATCATTGTAACTGCTCTCATACGTTCTCATGGGTTCAAACTCATTTTGACGTGCAGCAAATGTTGGTTGCATTGATTGTAACTCTAGCTTTAGTCCATGATTCATTATTATGTGTCATGATTGAAGCTTTTAAGCTTCGATGCCATCTTTCAAGGAAACCGTTATGCTTGAGTTACAATCAATGCAACCAACATTCGCTGCCAAGTTTTGTTGGTGGAACGAGTTACAATCAATGCAACACAACATTTACCGTCATCTGTCACTGGCTATATTAACGAAATTGTTGTTTGATAATATGGATCCTTTACAGTCTCGGAAAGTGATATCAGTGAGTATTTGATCCTTTAAAAGCTGCAGCGTATATTGCAGAGCAAAAATGAGCAAAAGAAGAACAAATTTTGATTGTCATTTGCATATGACATTTCCCATTTCCCGGACTCTCATAGGAACAGGTGGAATTGGATATTTTCAAAAATGTTGTTGCCATGCCAAGTTTGAGATATGAGCAAACTCTGCTGCGCAACAAAGTTGTGTTGCATCATTGTAACTGCTCTCATACGTTCTCATGGGTTCAATCTCATTTTGTTGTGCAACAAAGTTGTGTTGCATTGATTGTAACTGCAGCTTTAGACTGAGGATGATATGCGGTCGTGTGATTGCGTCTGAGTCCCAAAAGTTGTCCTAATTCTGTAAAAAGTGCTGATTCAAATTGTCTACCCTGATCAGTAATAATGGTTTGTGGGACTCCAAAACGTGCAATCCAGCCAATTGATAGAGCATTTGCACAGCTTTTTGCCGAAATATCCACTTAAGGAATAGCTTCCGCCCAACGAGGGAAACGATCAATGAGTGTGAGGCAATAAGTAAATCCTTGAGATGAGGTAAGTGGGCCGACTATGTCAAGATGAATCACCTTGAATCTTTCCGAAATTTTTGGAAAAGTGCTTGATTCTCTAGATACGTGTATAAGACTGTTCAAAACACACCTCAGTTTAAGATAAAACAATTTATTAGACAGCGGTACTTAAGTTAACATATCAACACGTTCGCTCTCGCTCACGTCTTCTTCCGAAGTGCGTCACATCTAGTTGCAGAACGGCGTCCTCTACATTAAGCGGTTGCCAGACTTCTTCTTCCGTTAGGTTACAGCGGTGTCTGCATACAGAGGTTGGCAGCATTGTATCCGTTTACAGTGGCTATTTTAGACATCTTACAACTCGGCCAACCTGACACTCGATCGACCACGATCGATGGAGATGTAGGTCTTCAGCAGGTTCCACATTACATGGTGTCTGCACTGCGGGCATAAGGCGATGGACGGCGGGCATCTAGGCGCATATTATGATTAAAACAGCAGGGCAGCAATTTCGGCAACGGCCGCCTTAGCTTCAACTTCTTTCGGTTGAACTTCAGTAACTTCAGCTGGTTTCTCTTCTGCGAGTGGGGCGACTTCCTTCAAATCCTCTTTCTTGGCTTCGGGTTTTTCCAATTTTGTTTTCCGCAGTGGCAGCAGTTCTGATAACGGCGTCAGTTTCAGCGATGGCGGCAGTCTCATCATTTGGCGGCATCTGAATATCATTCGGTAGCGTCGTACTATTATTCGGCGGCATCTGACTGTCATACGGTGGTGTCTGAATATCTTTCGGCGGCGTCTTAATATCTTTCGGCAGCGTCTTCTCATTACTCGGCGGCATTTGGGAGCTACGCGTCAATAATGGCGTCCCTGAATCCCTCGGCGGCGTCTGAGCACTGTTATGTGGCGACATCTCAACAACGTACCGCTGTGGCGTCTGTTCTTTGATTGGCGCCGGCGTCTCATCAGCTTCTGGTAACTGCGTTCGGGCACCACATGGTAGTGGATTCTAGCCAATTTGTAATGGCGTCTTGTCAGCAATCGCGTATTTCACACACTAAAATTTGTTGTCAAGAGTCTTCAAAGCGTCACTTTCTTCAAAACTGGGCCATTCCATTTGCACTTGGATTGACCCCACACCTGAGTTATAAGACTGTTCAAAACACACCTCAGTTTAAGATAAAACAATTTATTAGACAGCGGTACTTAAGTTAACATGTCAACACGCTCGCTCTCGCTCACGTCTTCTTCCGAAGTGCGTCACATCTAGTTGCAGAACGGCGTCCTCTACATTAAGCGGTTGCCAGACTTCTTCTTCCGTTAGGTTACAGCGGTGTCTGCATACAGAGGTTGGCAGCATTGTATCCGTTTACAGTGGCTATTTTAGACATCTTACACGTGCTTAGTTATTTTACACTTTTGACAAGCAATACATTCTCTAGCCCAAGTGGCAATGTCTTTGTTCATCGCGGGCCCGAAAAATTTTTTGACTATGAGTTTGCGCGAAGCTCGAATACCAGGATGCGAAATATCATGAGTTTTATTGAAAACCTGTTTCCGAAATTGTGTTGGAATATAAGGTCTGATATTTGAGCTAGATACTTCACACAAAACAGTTCAGTATCACATCCAGCAAGAGATATATTTTTAAACAAGAACTTTGAATTCAGTCGCAAATCTTGAAACTCTGAATCCGAAAGTTGTGCTGCAGCTATGTCTGAAAAATCTAGTGAAGAGGGAAGATTTACCTCTTCTAGACGTGATAAAGTGTCCGCAACCGTATTATTACTTCCAGAAACATGTATGTAGCTCAAATGTCTGAGTTTTCGAGGTGTGGCCTTTTCAGGATTCTGTTTAAAAGCGAACATCAGTGGTTTATGGTCAGTGTAGAGAGTGAATTTTTGTGAATTTCTCTTCCAGATATGGTCGGAAGTAACGGATACCCTGGTACACGGCTAAGAGCTCACGATCGTAAGCGCTATATTTGCATTGTGTATCACTTAATTTTGCTGAATAAAACCCAAGAGGCTGCCAGGAGCAGTTTGTTTTCTGCTGCAGAGCCGCTCCTATGGAATGATTAGAGGCGTCAACAAATAATGCCAGCTCAGCGTCCGAGTTTGGAAACGCAAGTAAAGTGGCCTCTATCAACCCACGTTTAACCTCTTCAAAAGCAGTGCGTGCTTGATGAGTCCAATCCACTCTCTTGTTACCATCCTTCTTCGAACCGCACAGAAAGGCATTAAGAATGCGTTGGCTCTCAGCTGCATGCGGAAGAAACGACGGTAAAAGTTCACCATTCCTAAGAATCTTCTAAGCTCTTTTACTGTACTTGGGATTTTGGATTGCGATATTGCGTCTACTCTGTCCAGTGAAGGCTTAATACCTTGTGTCGAAACATTGTGTACTAAAAAATTTACATTGTCCTTGACAAATGCGGACTTATCTGAATTGATTATCAGTCCGTGGTCGGCCAGGCGTTGAAAGATTTGTTCTAAATGAATTAAATGTTCCTTTTCATTATTTGATGCAACCAAAATATCGTCTAGATAGATAAAACAAAAATCTAGACCATGTAAAACTTGATGAATAAATCGTTGAAATGATGGTGCTGCGTTGCATAAACCGAATGTCATTCGAATAAATTCGAAAAGTCCAAACGGTGTACAAATCGCGGTCTTATGCTTGAGTTACAATCAATGCAACCAACATTTGCTGCCAAGTTTTGTTGGTGGAACGAGTTAAGCTAGAGTTACAATCAATGCAACCAACATTTGTTGCACGTCAAAATGAGTTTGAACCCATGAGAACGTATGAGAGCAGTTACAATGATGCAACACAACTTTGTTGCGCAGCAGAGTTTGCTCATATCTCAAACTTGGCATGGCAACAACATTTTTGAAAATATCCAATTCCACCTGTTCCTATGAGAATCCGGGAAATGGGAAATGTCATATGTAAATGACAATCAGAATTTGTACTTTTTGTCTCATTTTTGCTTTACATTATACTCCGCAGCTTTTAGAGGATCAAATATTCACTGATATCTCTTTCCGAGACTTTAAAGGATCCAAATTATCGAACAGCAATTTCTTTAATATAGCCAGTGACAGATGACAGTAAATGTTGTGTTGCATTGATTGTAACTCGTTCCACCAACAAAACTTGGCAGCGAATGTTGGTTGCATTGATTGTAACTCAAGCATTACAATCAATGCAACACAACATTTGCTGTCATCTGTCACTGGCTATATTAAAGAAATTGCTGTTCAAAAATTTGGATCCTTTAAAGTCTCGGAAAGAGATATCAGTGAATATTTTATCCTCTAAAAGCTGCGGAGTATAATGCAAAGCGAAAATGAGACAAAAAAAATACAAATTCTGATTGTCATTTACATATGACATTTCCCGGACTCTCATAGGAACAGGTGGAATTGGATATTTTCAAAAATGTTGTTGCCATGCCAAGTTTGAGATATGAGCAAACTCTGCTGCCCAACAAAGTTGTGTTGCATCATTGTAACTGCTCTCATACGTTCTCATGGGTTCAAACTCATTTTGTTGTGCAACAAATGTTGGTTGCATTGATTGTAACTCTAGCTTTAGGAACATCATTTGGTTCAACCGGGATTTGATGATAAGCCTTAGTTAAATCCAGAGTTGAAAATATCTTCTTGCCATGTAATTGATGGCAAAAGTCCTGGATTATAGGAATTGGATATCTATCCGGAATGGTTATGGCATTTAGGCGTCTATAATCGCCACATGGACGCCATTCCCCATTTCCTTATTTTACCATGTGAAGAGGTGAAGACCAAGCACTGTTTGAAGGACGACAAATTCCTTGTTGCAACAAAAAATTGAACTCTTTTTTGGCTGCTGCAAGCTTATCTGGAGCCAATCGACGAGCTTTCGATGCAAGAGGAGGACCAACTGTTGGAATATGGTGTGTTACTGAATGCTTTGCAGGTGTAGAGAAACCTGTTTCAATTGCTATTGATCGGTATTTCCTAAGCAATTCCAACACATTTGGATGAAAAAAAGCGATTTTATGAATCGTAAGATTCGAAAGCGTCAACTTGGCATAATGACTTTTTGATGAAAGTGAAGTTAATGGGTCAAGCAAAATACCATTTGCAAGATCGACGACTAGACAATAGTGGCACAGAAAATCAGCACCCAAAATAGGTCTAGTTACATCGGCTAGTACAAAGCTCCATAAAAATTTTCGACGAAGTCCTAGACTCAACTTTATTGTCTTTCGTCCGTAAGTCTTGATGGTAGAATGATTAGCCGCTGAAAGTGTAAGACTGCACGGAAAAAGTTTTTGATTCGAAGGTACCGGCAGAAATGAGATGTCCGCCCCTGTGTCAATTAGGAAACGTAGTTTGGACCCTGAATCGAAAATTTCAAGTCGATGGCTTGGAGAGAGGCCACGTTTACCTACCGTCGACGGTAAACGAGACTTTAGTTTTTTTGTTCCAAGAATTTTTCTTTATGTAATACTTACACGGCTGTACACAAAGTTTTGCCTTATCATAAAAGATTTCATGATACGAACACCAGTCTGGATGCTTAACAGTTGAACGTGTTGGTGACCGATTTTGAGATTTTGAACGCGATCTCAATCTCCAACGTCCTGAACTTTGGGGTTGCTGTTGCTGCCTCTGGATAATACTTGATAAAGCAGTTATTTGGGCTTCAATTTTTCCCAACCGAGATGACGAAATTGATGCCTCAAAAACAGTTGGTTGCACTACTATTTCAGCAATTTTGCCTGCCGATTCTGCCAATTGCTCGACTGAATTTCCCGGAGTGCAAGCCAAAATCGCTTGAGTTTGCTCGGGAAGCTGCTGCAACCACATTGTTTGCAAGAGTTGTTCACCTACATAATCACCACCCAATTGCTTCATATCTCGAAGCAATTGAGAGGGTTTTTTGTCTCCTAACGTCATACCTTTTAACAAGTGACTCAATTTGCTAGAGGCACTTGCCGAAAGTCTATTTATGAGGGCTTCTTTAAGCTTCTCATAAGGATGTATTGAGTGAGGCGTTTTTATTAAGTCCCTAACCACGCGAAATTCATTCGTACCTAAAGTAGCTAGTGTATAAAAATATCTCGTTGACGAGACTCTAATGCCGGCTAAATTGAATTGCCTCTCGAGCTGGTCGAACCAAAGGTCCGGATCTTCAGCCCAAAATGGAGGAGGCTTGATGGCAGCCGCGTTAATTTGATTATTAAAAGAAGACACTTGGGACAAATGATTTGCTGTTAGAGTCGATGGTTCTAACTCCTCGTTAATCGACATGTTAAATGGCTAATGGAGGTTAACTTCAAATGAATTGATAATTCGTGAATTAGACCGTGATGTATCGAAAATTGTAATAATGTTGATGACAATAATTTCACCAACTCTCTTCCCTAGCACTTGAGAAGTTTACAACTGTTCACGAATTATGTAATTGGTAATGATATTACACATAATACAATATTAAATATTTCAAATCACTTCGACTATAATTTTGTTTACGTTAATTATTGACTTGCCTTATTTTCACTAATGTTGAAATATTCGAATTCCTTTAGTTTCTCGTTATTCCTCGCTAGTTCAACATTCACGGCTCGTGACTCTTGTTTCTTATCTTGTTATTCAAATTCTTCTAATTCTTCGATATTCTAGCCAATTCCAAATTCAGTTTTAATAAGCCACAGCTAATTGCGTTTTAATCGATATAAGGCTCGAATTCGAATCCGATTAAGCACTTTTTTCGCGAGAAAACAACTAGAACTCGGTCGCAGACGGTCGGCCCAAACGCCAGTAGTATGTTGCCTTATGCTTGAGTTACAATCAATGCAACCAACATTTGCTGCCAAGTTTTGTTGGTGGAACGAGTTACAATCAATGCAACACAACATTTACTGTCATCTGTCACTGGCTATATTAAAGAAATTGCTGTTCGATAATTTGGATCCTTTAAAGTCTCGGAAAGAGATATCAGTGAATATTTTATCCTCTAAAAGCTGCGGAGTATAATGCAAAGCAAAAATGAGACAAAAAAATACAAATTCTGATTGTCATTTACATATGACAGTTCCGATTTCCCGAACGCTCATAGGAACAGGTGGAATTGGGTATTTTGTTGCCATGCCAAGTTTGAGGTATGAGCAAACTCTGCTGCGCAACAAAGTTGTGTTGCATCATTGTAACTGCTCTCATACGTTCTCATGGGTTCAAACTCATTTTGTTGTGCAACAAATGTTGGTTGCATTGATTTTAACTCTAGCTTTATGCTCTTTGTAGTGTTTTTAACTTCACGCCGTTACTGCTACTGCTGCAAGTCAGTCATCGCTCTAGCGAAGTGGTTTCTTCTAACGAATCTTCTGGGAATTTCCTCCTTCCTTTACGTTTCGTTGCTCGGAACCTGCTATGCAAGCAGGCGGAGTAAAAAACGTGAGACCGATCATCTCAGAAGGTTGCTAGCTAACTCACGGGGTCACCAATTTAGCAGTAGTATTAGGTAAATTAGTATTAAGTAAATAAGTCACTTCAATAATATTCTTTAAAATGAATGTTAAATTTTATTTAATTAAAGTCAATATTTTACATATTACATTTTTTTACAATTCAACATTATTTATCTAAGTTCATTTCAAGACTGAAAAAATTATTTTTACAATTTCATTTTTCAACCCAAAATAAAGCTACTAGATTACAGTCCTTTTTCTTGACACTTCCCAAGTGCATAGGCAGTGTATCAAACCAAAGTATTTCCATCTATCTTTTCACCTGAAGTGTCCCTACAAATTTAAATGTGTGGTATTTAAATTAACCGTAATCAATATGTATGAAATACATATTGTATATTCTAATTTTATCCTGTTTATTTAGTCCTGTCTAGCCCACGTGAGCTTAGAGATGATATTATACATATAAGATCGCTAGTAATTGTGACTATAAGACAAATATTTAAGAACTAGATATGAAGTGTGCAGTGAAGTGCTGTCCACACAACAGATTTTTGCACCTGGCTTCTTATTGTGGTAAAATTGGACTTGCAGCAAGAGTACAAAAACGACTTGCTGCGAATTTTTTGAAATATAATTGATTCAGATACGTGAACAGACCTATTATATATCAAATTATTTCATCATAAAAATGACGATTCAAACTTGCGCGCCAATTGCCTGCCCCCATATTTATAACAAATTTTAAATCACCTACGACCTTTGCTATATATGTTTGTATTAGAGAATGTCGCATGCTAATAGGGGTGTGTTCAATGTGCATGCTATAGCACCTCCAATAGCATAGCATAGCATCACTTTAGCAAGTGTCAAAATTCGCAGTAGCTAGGTGAAGCAGCTATGGATATTGGACAGCCAAGAGCTGCTACGAAGGTCAGCCTTTACACAGGAAGTTCAAAAATAATTTTGTTTCAATTTTTTTATTGTAATTTTTGCATTTTCGTGGATCAGTTCAATACTTCCATTGCACTTTGGAAACTGTATGAAATCTAAGAGTTTTCAACATACAGCTGCACAATCCATTAAAATTTTCCTAACATATTTAAAACGTATCACTTTTTTCCGGCTTTTGACGCCATATATGAGAAAAAGAGCAAAAAATAATCGTTGAAAATTTGATAATACAGGAATCAGAGCACCCGGCCTTTTACGCTTCATGCTCGCCTTCTAAAAACTCAAGATGAGCTGCGCTGTGTGCAAGCCAACTTAATAAGCCGTTCACACTACACTCTAAATCAAGTAGATTTAGAAGCTGTCAAAGTTAATCAGGTAAGCGTTCACACTACCCGAAGTGATTTAGAATGAGGAGATTTAGAGAGCGAACTGTCATTCGAATTTGTGTGTACAATTTTTTTTGCATGAAAGTTGTTCAAAATGGTGCAGAAACATACAAGAGCATTTTCTTTTCATTTCGTACAACTCACATTTTCCTTTTTTGTCCAATTTTTGCTATATTTGAACGAAATTCGAATGACATTTCGTTGAAATCTACTCTCCCTCTCACGGATGGAATTAAGCACGCTCTGAGAACAATTCAGCCCGGAAAAATTCACAATAGTACCTGATTTGTACTTGATTAACTCTAAATCTACTGGATTAACTCGGTCGGAAACCGAAAAAAATGTATGGGTAATCAGGTAGATTTAAGTTGATTTAGCTCTAAAGCGATCAGCTGATCGAAATCGCCTGATTTAGAGCCTAGTGTGAACGGGCTATAAAACTCGAGTTGAGTTTAAGTGTTAAAAAACCCGTATGTAATTTATGCTGTCACTATTTTCAAATTTATTCCTCATCTCCTGTGTCACAAAAGCGCAAAAACTTCTTTTCATTTCAATTTCCAATTGAAAATGACGTTTAAACTGCATGTCAGCTGTGTACGCACGGCCATTTTACCTTAGCTACTTTCTAGCTATCCTCCAGACTACGAGCAGCGAATAGCTACTACCTTAAGGCTGGTACTGAGTTCGAGTTCACGTGAAACTTTGACATTTCCCAATTATCTGTTCATTCTTTCGAGCGAAAATTTTGACAATTGAGAAAAGCAGAGACAATGCTCATTTCTGACGGATAAAATGTCATGAATTTCACTTTTCGATTGATTTTCTTATTGGAAAGACATTTTCACTGCTCCATTTTCAAATTGAAACACCAAATGTCACTTTTCCGCTCGAAAGAATGAACTGCACAAACTAAATTGGCGTGAAATGATTCGCGACATGTTTCAGTGCCATCTATGTTTTCGAAGCGAAAGCAACTTCAAAGCAACTTTTCATGCGAAGAACACAGTACCAAACTTGCTTATTTTCAAGCGAAATTTTCGCCGAAACAGATTTCGCGCGAAATTTTGTATGAAAATTTCGCGTGAAATCGAACTCAGTACTATGCTTTAGCAGCTATTTCGGAATCTTGGACAGCCCGACTGTCAAATAGCAAGCATCAGAAAGTAGCTATTTCGTGACATTGGACAGCCAGAGCTGCTAAATTAGCAGCTAATAGCAGCTATAGCATGCACATTGAACACACCCTAGGCACTTTGCCCTAGGTCCGTTCCCGTACCACAGCGTAAACAGTTAGAGTTAGAGTTAGATAATATGCAAAGTCTGAAAAATTTTGTTACGCTAATCTTCAGCAGGGTTTTTGTAAGACTTGTTCCGTTTCTAGTTTTGGGATTGTTTATTAAATTTATAATATTGATCCACGAAAATGCAAAAATTACAATAAAAAAATTGAGAGTTAGTTCCTAACCAGCGTGCGGACTCCGTATATGTATACGGTCCAAAACTTCCAGTGATCCACTGATCCACGAAAATGCAAAAATTACAATAAAAAAATTGAGAGTTAGTTCCTAACCAGCGTGCGGACTCCGTATATGTATACGGTCCAAAACTTCCAGTGATCTAACCTGAGATTGTTATGTTAGTCAGCCTGGAAAGTTGGAAGAAATCGTATGGAACAGAAAGAAATGCAATATACGATTCGACAACTACATACTCAGGCTAGATTTTTCGTTGCTCACATACGACTCACTCTCGCAAAAAATACCAGCACACTCTCAGGTTGCTTTGACAGATAATGCATTGCGTAAATGGAGGCGCAATTTCAAGGTCGAAGTGTTTTTTCTGGAAGATGGAAGGAGTTCACCCACTTATCATTCTATACACTTTGCCCGTACTTTCAGTAACTGAATTTTACTGAATTTTCCTGAATCATGTGGTGGGGAATTTCATGACAAGTACGGGAACGCTCTTATTGTATTTCCTGAAAATTGACAACCGAAAGTGTCAGTTTTCGGGAGAACAATAGTGATTATAAAGTCATCCTAAGCGGTAATAAGTTATCGGCACAAAAATATTCGACCTTCATAGCAACAATACGCAAAAAAATATGTTGCTTGCCGCGCACATTTGAAATATTTACTCCGTTTGACACTTTTCAGTATTTTTCAGTAGCTCAGACCATGGCATTCATATAAAAGGCCTATCGCAAAAGCAATTAACCTACAAGATGGCGGACCTAAGCTACTTTTCCCAACCAGTCCACACAGTGATGTTTTTTTATGGTTATAAAGAAATTCACGAGATCCACCTACAGGAGATATGAGGAAACTCATATGTCATGTCAATCAATGTTGTTTTGGGATCTTTCACAAGCAATTTAGATATAAAAAGTCTTTAGCATCAGACCTCAATTCATCGGGACACTGATCCGAAATATCGTTTGTGTAAAAGAATTTGCAGATTATCAAAATTTGATGATTTTTAAAGTGGAATAAATCCTACCAACCACAAACGGCAATTGTTTACAATTCACATTGCCGAGAGTAGGTGGCAGGTATTCCAAATTGCAAAGTTCTCGCGTATACAGCACAATAAACACATCACTTTCACGACACTTATCCGAAATATCTTTTACGCGACAAAAACTTCTAAACCAGTCTCCGGATGATAGGAAAATAGACTCTATTTCCTGAATCAACCGAGCAGCACCATTCACATTACGAATTGTCAGATAAATGTCAAACAATTGTCATTGTGCATTTCCCAATAAATCTTAATAACGAGAGGACTACACCATTTTAAAAAGTAGCTTAATACCTGTCAAATTGCAAGTCGCGATAGGCCTTTTATATGAAGGCCATGCTCAGACCATGGCCTTCATATAAAAGGCCTATCGCAAAAGCAATTAACGTACAAGATGGTGGACCTAAGCTACTTTTCCCAACCAGTCCGCACAGTGATGTTTTTTTATGGATATATCGAAATTCACGAGATCCACCTACAGGGGATAAGAGGAAACTCATATGTCATGTCAATCAATGTTTTTTTGGGATCTTTCACAAGCAATTTAGATATAAAAAGCCTTTAACATCAGACCTCAATTCATCGGGACACTTATCCGAAATATCGTTTGTGTAGAAGAATTTGCAGATTATCAAAATTTGATGATTTTTAAAGTGGAATAAATCCTACCAACCACAATCGGCAATTGTTTATAATTCACATTGCCGAGAGGAGGTGGTAGGTATCCCAAATTGCAAAGTTCTCGCGTATACATCACAATAAACACATCACTTTCACGACACTTATCCGAAATATCTTTTACGCGACAAAAACTTCTAAACCAGTCTCCGGATGATAGGAAAATAGACTCTATTTCCTGAATCAACCGAGCAGCACCATTCACATTACGAATTGTCAGATAAATGTCAAACAATTGTCATTGTGCAATTCCCAATAAATCTTAATAACGAGTGGACTACACCATTTTAAAAAGTAGCTTAATACCTGTCAGATTGCAAGTCGCGATAGGCCATTTATATGAAGGCCATGCTCAGACCCTACTGAAATTTACTGCAAGAGGGGAAGTTTTCAGTTTTCAGTAAAACGGAGTTCGGGAACAGCTTCATTGCAATTAATCGCGATTAATCGCAATTAATCGTAGTACGGGAACAGACCTAATCTAAACTGGTGCCGCACGGAGATCTATAGTTCCAATCCACTTCTTCTATATCTTTGACCAATTGTGAAAA
Source organism: Nemotelus pantherinus (assembly GCA_963978885.1). Lineage (NCBI taxonomy): Eukaryota > Metazoa > Arthropoda > Insecta > Diptera > Stratiomyidae > Nemotelus > Nemotelus pantherinus. The sequence goes on along the minus strand of OZ022263.1, from coordinate 96,778,262 downwards.
ACAGCCGACCAATCAGCTGTCAAAATTTCAATTTCATATCGAAATCGAACTGTCACTTACCGAGACATTTCTATACACGCACCAATTGGAATTTCTTCACGGGCCCGTGAACGGATTTAGCGCAACGGCGTTTCTAGCGATTTTACAGTTGCAATTTATCTAATCGATTAGTCGAAAAACAATCTAATGCAGTGAAAAGGATATATCCTGAAAAGCTTCTATTTTATTTGGGTGCAATGAGGAGTTAGTCATTAGCTGAAAAAAAGAACTGCAGGAGTTGTACTGAAAAATACCGCCCACAAATATCACTCTTTCCCATAGTACTAGTTACTGTGTAGAATTCGAATAAAAGCGAATCAAACATGTCGATAAATTTGAATAAAAATCGTGAAAAAGTTCTAGCCGCCTGGAAATGTGTAATTGATGACAAAAACTCGACTGATTGGTAAAAAGTTCATAAATTTAACATCATTTAAATAGCAAAATTCCATCCGATTTGATTCTTTGATGACAGGGCTCTGTTTGGTTACGAGGGTCAAACGAATGATCTAAAGGTGGTTGAAACTGGAGAAGGTGGTTTGGATGAGCTCTGTGATGAATTAAATAGCGGGAAAATTATGTACGCATTCGTGCGTATCGAAGATCCTACGACAAGTTTGACGAAATTTTTATTGATAAATTGGCAGGTAAGAGGGAATATTTTTGTACTAATTTATTGGCACGAATCAGTGGCAGTAAAAGTTATCTGTCCAATAATCTAGCTCTAAAATGATGATTAGATAATGTACATTAATATAATATGACGAAATAGAGTGAGAAAATTGATTGTTTTGTAAGATAAAGTTTAGCAGTAAACTATTCATACTTTTTTATTTAACCAATACTCTCATTTGCTGATATCATCAGTAATGGATGACTGATAATTTTAAAAGGATTTTTTATTGGCAGATTTTGCTCTTATAAAACTTTCCGGTCGGGCATGCATTATCATTGAACGAGCCTGTATCCCCTTTTCGCTCGCATTATAATTTTCAATTTATGCTAAATACACGAGCTTGGTCTATTTTATCATTACCATCCATATCATTCAATTGTTTTTCACCTGAAACTACCTCAAGCTATTACCGCTTAAGACGCTTACCCTTGTCTTTCAGGGTGAAGGAGCTCCAGTTCTTCGTAAAGGAGTATGTGCCAATCACATCCATGACGTATCTAAACTTCTAGCTGGCGCTCATCTAACAATCAATGCTCGTGTCGAAGACGACATAGATAAAGAGCGTCTGCTAAATAAACTTAGTAACGTCAGTTCTGCTTACAGTTTTAAGGAAACCCGAGTTGTTCACGATGAACAAAAAACTCCTGTCGGAACGAACTATAATCGTGTCATACCTGCGAAAGAATTGAATCCGAAAGAAATGCAAAGTTTTTGGAAAAAAGAAGAAGAAGAGGAGCGTGATCGTATTGAAAGAGAAAAGGAGCGCAAAAGATTAGAAATGATGAAAGCGGAGGAGGTGAATTGAAAATAAAGAATTTTTGATTTAATTTCAATTAAAAATTGAATTATAGGAACAACGTTCACGCGAGGAAAAAGAACATCGCGAACGAGAGTTAAAAGTGGGAGCGGAGTCACGCGCTCATTCCGCACACACACCAGTCAAAACATCTCCACAGCCGTTGAGCCCCATGAAGACGGTCGACAGCTCGATAGGAAAAACAATGACTGAAGCGGAACGTATGCGCCAACAAAGAAATCAGGAAGCACGAGAATTGATCGGGTCACGAGTTGGAACAGCGAAAGCGATTTTCACCCAAAATACTTGTGATGGTCAAATGCAGACAAAGTAAGTGTACGATTTAACAAACCGAATAACTTATTGTTCGTTCATTGAGTGTTACATAATTTTTAATTTCTTATGTATTGTCATGTAGAGCTGCTCCCGCCAAGCCAATTCGTAATTCGATCGCACAACGGATCAACGCATTGAATAGTGGCGATCAAAGGAAGTCCAACGAAGATGATCAAACGTCACCGACGTCACACACACAAGGATCAGAAGTCGCTTCTGCACAAAGATCTTATGAAACGAATATCATAAAAGATGTTTCTTCTGCAGCAAGTGTTGTTATAAACACCACAGATGCCTATCAACTATCCACTAAACCAACATCACCTTCTAGTCAACAAGAACCTTCAACTGCTACAGCGATCGCCGAAACATTTACAGCTCCGTCAGCTGTCGCTGCGGACGAATATGATGATTACGAAGAACAATATTCGACAATTAAACGTTCGCCGCATAGTAAAACCAATTCCCTTGCGTCGCCCGAAGATCCTGTCATAACTTCAACGGTTCAGCAGAAACAACAACAGCTTTTGCAAGAAAATATACAAAAAGTAGCAGTTACTAATGGCAATGGACAGCAGAAGTATGGTGAGTAGAGAGTGAAGTTATTGAGAAAATAGCTGCTACAATTAGAATGCTTCAAACGAATTGAAAATGTCAGGCCGCTTGAGCAATGGACTACTGAAACGTATAAATTCGGATCCATAATTTACTGACCTCTCTAATCAAACTGCTTGTAAATTAATTTTTGTTGAAATTGTATAGGTCTGAAGTAAATTTGAAATAATTCTTCTCATTACAGACCCCGTTAATGAGGACGATATCCTCTATCAAGATATACTAAATGATAGCGGACTAAAAGCACGAGCACTCTATGACTACCAGGCTGCCGATGAATCAGAAATTACATTCGACCCGGGTGATATGATTACTCATATCGATCAAATCGATGAAGGTTGGTGGCAAGGACTGGGTCCAGATGGAGCTTACGGTCTCTTTCCGGCCAATTATGTCGAATTGATCAACTAAAATGAAAGACCCTGCCTAAATGGACTTGCCAAAAGGCATATTATAGTCAAGATTGTATTCTTCTGTTGTATAGCTGAGTGGTGGTAACATAATGGAACGAAATTGGACGACAATCTGAGATAAGTTTGCATTTTTCTGATTCTTTCTTGTGTTTTCTTATATTCTTCTATTTCTTTACATCGATAAACTTGCATACATAGTATCACATTTACAAGTAGCTAATTAATTTTTAAGAAATAAGAAAAAATGGTAACAAAACTTAGTCTTGATATAGTCAGTTTTATAAGGGAAAACAGAAGATCTTTTGTGGGGTAAAGAAATAATAATTAATTAATTCAATGAGTAAAAGGCAAATTGAACAATAAGACGAGTAACATTGAAAACAAAATCATATAAAATTGGTAAAGTAAAATATTTCAACAATTGCATACGTACGCAGTACATATTTTTGAATTCGAAACTGAGGCAATTGTTTTATCATCAGTACAAAAGTGAATAATAACAATAAGGAATGTAAAGAAAATTGCTTTTTTAAAACTATCATTGTGAATTCTCCCGCTATTGTGGTTAGTTTCCTTATTAATAACCCAGCAAGGCATTTCATGTGGCATAGGAACCCCTAGTAATTTCGGTTAAAGTGATTGAAAATATAAAGAAATAATTTTATTTATTATGACTTCCGCCGAGCGACATAATTATTCCTAAGTGCGACGATGCGTAGCTACTATAAAAGATACATATAACAAATTTGCAATTTTATAGAAAACAAATTTTTAATTTGGATTGTTTTTATCGATGTTAGTGACTGCTGTGTTTAATGAAACCGAAAAAAAGAGCAGATCATATCAAGGCAAGTTAGAGTAGAGCGCTGCCAAAAAGGTCAACTTTTCTGCTGGCGATTACTTTCAATGTAGTTCCGGCTGTCAAGTAGTTCCAAAACTGATTAATTTGACGTTGTTATGTGAAAATTAGTGAAGGATGTGAAACGCAGGTAAAACGATACCATGAAGGCGGTAGACAAAGGAGTGGCCCTTCACATTTGAAATATATTGGAGGGGATGAAACCACGATGTCAGGGGAAAACGATATTTTGTCTCCCTATTGCCGATGTTTTATTTCCCTCTTGCACGTTTGTCTCATTTGGAACTTAATGTCATATGATCACCACGTGCAGAACTGGTTGTCAAGTTGATTGGCACGGTTTTTGTCGCAAGTTGCAGGGGTAGATGCAAAGCAGTGGTTCCACTCTGGGCCACTCCATTATTTTACCCCCATTAACAAGACACCATTTTGGCTTCTCTACTTGTTTTGCCAGTTGTAAGAGATAGTACTTTCAGTCACTAAATTTTCCTGCATCATGTGGTGAGGGAAATTCATAAAAAGTACAAAACGCTCTCATTAGGTCACTTCGCGTACTACGATTAATTGCAACTAATTGCAATAAAGCCGTTTTTGTACTTCGTCAGGAAAATTCAGTGACTGAAAGTACGGGAACAGACCTATTGTTCTCCCAAAAACTGACACTTTTGCTTTTCAATTTTCAGGAAATGCAATAGGTCTGTTCGCGTTCTTTCAGTCACTGAATTTTCCTGAATCTTCCTGAATCATGTGGGGAAAATTCATAAAAGGTCTGTTCGCGTACTTTCAGTCACTGAATTTTCCTGAATCATATGGTGGGGGAAATTCATGAAAAGTACGAAAACGCTCTCATTGGATTTCCTGAAAATTGACCAACAAGAGTGTTAGTTGTCGGTTTTTGGGAGAACAATAGTTGTAATAGGTGTGTTCCCGTACTACGACTAATTGCGATTAATCGCGATAAATTGCTATGAAGCCGTTCCCGTACTCCGTTTTACTGAAAACTGAAAATTTCCCCTCTCTCAGTAAGTACGATCAAAGGTCTGTTCCCGTACTTTCAGTAGGTCTGTTCCCGTACTTTCAGTAACTGAATTTTACCGAACTTTCCTGAATCATGTAGTGGGGAATTTCATGAAAAGTACGGGAACGCTCTCATTAGGTCTGTTTCCGTACTTTAATCTATTATAATATATTCAAATAGATTCGCAGCAAGTCGTTTCCGTACTTTTGCTGCAAGCCAAATTTTGCAGCAAAAAGAAGCCAGCTGCCAAATTCTGTTACTGCTGCAGCTTGCTGAAAGTATGGAAACAGACCTATTGTATTTCCTGAAAATTGACAGCCGAAAGTGTCAGTTTTCGGTTTTTGGGAGAACAATAGTGATTATCAAGCCATCCTAAGCGGTAATAAATTATCGCCACAAAAATATTCGACCTTCATAGCAACATTACGCAAAAAATATGTTGCTTACCGCGCACATTTGAAAATATTTACTCCGTTTGACACTTCAGTATTTTTCAGTAGCTCAGAACCTACTGAAAGTTACTGAAAGAGGGGAAATTTTCAGTTTTCAGTAAAACGGAGTACGGGAACAGCTTCATTGCAATTAATCGCAATTAATCGTAGTACTGGAACAGACCTAAGGTCTGTTCCCGGACTTTCAGTCACTGAATTTTCCTGAATTTTCCTGAATCATGTGGTGGGGGAAATTCATGAAAAGTACGGGAACGCTCTCATTGCATTTCCTGAAAATTGACAAACAAAAGTGTCAGTTTTCGGTTTTTGGAAGAACAATAGTGATTGTACGGTTATCCTGAGCGGTGATAAATTATCGCCACAAAATATTCGACCTTGATAGCAAAATTACGCAAAAAATATGTTGCTTGCCGCGCACATTTGAAACTATTTACTCGCACCACACCATTTGACACTTTTCAGTATTTTTCAGTAGCTCAGACCCTACTGAATTTTACTGAGAGAGGGGAAATTTTCAGTTTTCAGTAAAACGGAGTACGGGAACAGCTTCATTGCAATTAATCGCGATTAATTGTAATTAATGGTGGTACGGGAACAGACCTCTAGTAATTGAATTTTCCTGAATTTTACTGAATCATGTGGTGGGGGAAATTCATGAAAAGTACGGGAACGCTCTCATTGCATTTCCTGAAAATTGACAAACAAAAGTGTCAGTTTTCGGTTTTTGGAAGAACAATAGTGATTGTAAGGTTATCCGAAGCGGTAGGTCTGTTTCCGTACTTGAATCTATTATAATATATTAAAATAGATTCGCAGCAAGTCGTTTCCGTACTTTTGCTGCAAGCCAAATGCAAGCCAAATTTTGCAGCAAAAAGAAGCCAGCTGCCAAATTCTGTTACTGCTGCAGTTTGCTGAAAGTACGGAAACAGACCTGGTGATAAATTATCGCCACAAAAATATTCGACCTTCATAGCACAATTACGCAAAAAATATGTTGCTTGCCGCGCACATTTGAAACTATTTACTCGCACCACACCATTTGACACTTTTCAGTATTTTTCAGTAGCTCAGACTTTACTGAATTTTACTGAAAGAGGGGAAATTTTCAGTTTTCAGTAAAACGGAGTACGGGAACAGCTTCATTGCAATTAATCGCAATTAATCGTAGTACGGGAACAGACCTCAAATTTCAGTAGGGTCTGAGCTACTGAAAAGTGTCAAACGGTGTGGCGCGAGTATTTTCAAATGTGCGCAGCAAGCAACATATGTTTTGCGTAATTTTGCTATGAAGGTCGAAAATTTTTGTGGCGATAATTTATCATCGCTTAGGATGATTTTATAATCACTAGGTATGTTCCCGTACTTTCAGACACTGAATTTTCGTGAATCATGTGGTGGTGGAAATTCATGAAAGTACGGGAACGCTCTCATTGCATTTCCTGAAAATTGACAACCAAAAGTGTCAGTTTTCGTTTGTTGGAAGAACAATAGTGATTATAAAGTCATCCTAAGCGGTGATAAATTATCGCCATAAAAATATTCGAACTTCATAGTAAAAATATTTACTCGCGCCACACCGTTTCAGTATTTTTCAATAGCTCAGACCCTACTGAAATTTCATCGTACCTACTGGAATAGGGGAAATTTTCAGTTTTCAGTAAAACGGAGTACGGGAACGGCTTCATTGCAATTAATCGCAGTACGGGAACAGATCTACTATTTATCTTCCAAAAACCGAAAACTGACACTTTTGGTGGTCGATTTTCAGGAAATGCAATGAGAGCGTTCCCGTACTTTCATGAATTTCCCCCACCACATGATTCATGAAAATTCAGTAAACTTCAGTGACTGAAAGTACGATTAATTACAATTAATTGCAATGAAGCCGTTTTTGTACTCCGTTTTACTGAAAACTGAAAATTTCCCCTCTTCCAGTAAATTTCAGGAGGGTCTGAGCTACTGAAAAATACTGAAAACTGTCAAACGGTTTTTGGCGTAATGGGTATAACTCGATTTGATGCACCACATAGGAGTTACATGAGTTTGACCGATAGATGTCTGGCTAGTATGTTTGTGTTTTTCGGGGTGTTTTTGTTCTTTTATTTGTTTTTCTTAGTTGTGTTATCTTCTTTTTTATTTTTTTGTATAATTTTGTCTGTTTTTCTTCAATTTTTCATCCCTTCCTACCACCTTTTCGCCCTCTGGTGGGGAAATTCCCTGGTGTGATGCAACAAGTCGAGTTTACCCCAGTTGTCGGTTTTTGGAGGAACAATGGTGATTATAAAGTCATCTTAAGTGGTGATAAATTATTGCCACAAAAATAGGTAAAACTGAACTTGATGCCCCACACAGCTGTTACATAAATTTCGCCGATAGATGTCGGGCTAATATGTTTGTGTTTTTGTGGTTGTGCGTTTGCCTTTGGGGCTTCTTTTCTTTCTTTTTTTTCTTTTTCTTAATTGTTTTATCTTCTTTTTTATTTATTTGTATAATTTTGTTTGTTTTTCTTCATTTTTTCAGCCCTTCTACCACCTTTTCGCTCTCTGGTGGTGGGATTTCCCGGGTGTGGGGCATCAAGTCCAGTTTACCCCAAAAATATTCGACCTTCATAACAATATTACGCAAAAAAATATGTTGCTGCCGCGCATATTTGAAAATATTTACTCGCGCCACACGTTTCAGTAGCCCAGACTCTACTGAAATTTGCTGAAAGAGAGGACATTTTCAGTTTTCAGTAAAACGGAGTACAAAAACGGTTTCATTGTAATTATGTTAGGTTAGGTTAGTGAAGAGGGCTGCCGGGAACGCGGTTAGCATTAGGCCACCAGTTTGGGCCCATTTGCCACCCTCATAGACAATCACACGCATTCACACGTACAGCCATGGCACTGGCGGGATTCGAACACGTAGGCCCCGTAGCACGCCGCTTTTCGGCTGACGCCTTAGCGAGCAGAGCTACCGGGCCCCCTCTTTCATTGTAATTAATTGCAATTAATCCTATTACGCGAAAAGACCTAATAGGTCTGCTCGCGTACTTTCGACCGCTGAATTTTCCTGAATAATGTGGTGGGGAAATTCAATAAAAGTACGGGAACGCTCTCATTGCATTTCCTGAAAGTTGACAAACAAAAGAGTCAGTTTTCGGTTTATGGGAGAACAATAGTGATTATTAAGTCAAACTTAGCGGCGATAAATTATCTTCATAAAAATATTCGACCTTCATAACAACATTTTACAAAAAATATGTTGCTTGTCGCGCAAATTTGAAAATAATAGGTCTGTTCGCGTACTTGAATCTATTATAATATATTAAAATAGATTCGCAGAAAGTCGTTATTGTACTTTTGCTGCAAGCCAAATTTTGCGGCAAAAAGTAGCCAGCTGCCAAATTCTGTTGCTGCTGCAGTTTGCTGAAGTACACGAACATACCTATTTACTCGCGCCCAGTGTGGCCAGATTGGGCTATTTCCCGCCAATTGGGCTATCTTAAATTTGAATTCGCAAACCGTTTTTGCATTTCGTGGGTTGGCGGTTTTTGGGCTATCTATTTTTATGAAAAACTATATTTGAGCTATACAGTAAAACCTACTAATCGGGACACTGTATGATCAAACCACCTGAACAATTGAGCTATAACATCACCGCAAATACTATTTCTTGAAGAAAATTCACTCTGTAATCGGGCAACCTCGAGAATTGGACTTTGGAAAATTTTGAAGACACTGGGAGAAAGCGGTTGAAATTAAATTTGCCATATTACCAAAGAGATAAATTTTTGTATTCTCCAAAATTTGCTCCAAAAATTTGCCAATATCCAGCCAGATACTTCACAGTAAAGCCCGTCAAATCACTACAAAATTAAAACTTTGTGATTTCATGGTATCAAATAGAAAGCTAAAATCCGTTAAAAAGGACTACAATATTCACTACGGCACGCTCTGTGGCGAAAAAGCTGATGTTGATTTAGACACAGTTCAGGAATTTCAGTCACAGCTATGAATGTTATGTGATGGCTATGATTCTTCAAATATCTATAATCTTGATGAAACAGGAGTATTTTTTAGAGCAACACCCCAAATATCACTACGACTTAAATTGAAAAAATGTACATATGGAAAACCTTGAAAGAAACGGGTGACAGATGCAATGGAAGCTGCATATGAGAAACCGAAAGACCAATATCGTTGGGAAGAATTGACATTAAGCGAAGTTTGGGCACAACTTGGCGAGCTAACGCAAAACCTTAGATGACGGGTGCTATTTTAAAAGAATGAATGCACACTTGATATTGAAATGTAATTACAAACATCACCATCTTTTCTGATAAAGCTAGATGTGATAGCATTGATAATCTCTAAGACATCAAGTTACATTTTTTCGACCTATTTCCACTTCTTATTTACAGCCCTTGGATCAGAATTACATCAAACATACTGCACTTATATGATGGACCTCATATTATGAGGTCTGGAAAGTACTGAGCGCTCTTCAGACCCAATAAAATTAGTTTCTATATTTGAAGCTCTCTGGTAATTAGGATCTGCTTGGAATAAAGTGTCTTCACTTACAATTACAAAAGTATTTTTGGGAAATGTGGGTTCCCTCGAAATCCGAGGGTCGGAAGTGGAATCGTGATGAGAGTTCAAATTCAAAGTCATTAGAATTCAAATATTCCAGCAAACATTCAAAATTTGGCAGGATACGACCAATTTACGACCACCAACGAATCTCTCCCGGTAGATTGAGCAGATGACTTTTTTAAAGGATGATGATGTCTTTTTAACTTTAAACCGAAGAAGCCATAGCAGTTTTAGTGAATTCCGATAGTGAATTCAAATCAAAGTCATTCAAAATTCAATGTTTAAAAATTATTCATTTTATTTCAAAGCACACTTCAATTTTTTCGCGAAACGTCGCTTGGAGACCCACAAGTGAAATTGTTTGACGTATATCTCCTTTTGAAAGTATTTAAACGTCTAATCATAATGATAACAGCTGATCGTCTAATCGAAGAAATAATTTATTTCAAAATTTGCGTTCATAGTTTTGAATGTATGAAATCGGATAAAATATTTACATTTAAAATAAAATGTTCGGCCTTTCTAGCCATTAAGACTATTTCTTATACTAATTGAACTTTTGTGCCATCCGAATTTGAAAGTTGATTTTCTGTGTGAACATTCTATGAAAGTCCTAGAAAAAATAAGTGGCCTTCTACACTTATTTTTTCAAGGACTTTTTTAAAATTTTCACACAGTTCCTATAATTTATTCACATTTTTCCCTTTTCAAACACCTTGTGAATAAAATTTTATCTGTATATGGTATGGAACCTTTTTACTGTTTCAAACGACTTTTGTGCTCCAATTAGAGCATTTATGTTACTTCGTACGAGTTTTACCGGATTTAAATACTATAGTTTAATCAGGTTAAATGAATTAATTTAGTTATAAATCTGGTGTGGCTCTTTTTGGGCTACAAATAAGAAATCTTGGCTATTTTGGGCTATGAAAGTTTGAAATTGGGCTTCATTTTCTCGCAAATATCTGGCCACAATGCTCGCGCCCCACCGTTTGGCACTTTTCAGTATTTTACAGTAGGTACGATAGGTACGATGAAATCTCAGTAGGGTCTCAGCTACTGAAAAATACTGAAAAGTGTCAAACGGTGTGGCGCGAGTAAATGTTTTCAAATGTGCGCGGCAAGCAACATTTTTTTTCTATAATAATGCCAAAGCTCAAGGGATTGCCCTTTGAAGCGAATGCTTAGCGATGGGGGTAGGGAGAAGCCGATATCAATTATTCCATTATTCTTTTTTAAGTGCCACATTTACTTCCTATTTTCTAAAGCGCTAGTGTTATGCCTAGTCGCTACTAAAGCTTTAATGTGGCACTTAATTAATGGAGCGCTGGTACTATGCCCAGTCGCCGACTGTAAAGACAACACAAGACGAACAAATACAGCTATGGGCACGGCGGGACTCGAAACCGCGGCCAGTAGATCGCTGCTTTGGACTGACGCGTTAGCCAGCTAAGCTACGGACCCCCAAAAAGCTATAAAGGTCGAATATTTTTGAGGTGATATTTTATCACCGGTTAGGATGACTTTATAATCACTATTGTTCTTCCAAAAACCGAAAACTGATACGTTGGTTGTCAATTTTCAGGAAATGCAATGAGAGCGTTCCCGTACTTTTATGAATTTCCCCCACCACATGATTCAGGAAAATTCAGTGACTGAAAGTTCAGAAAATTCAGTGACTGAAATTTACTGAAAGAGGGGAAATTTTCAGTTTTCAGTAAAACGGAGTACAAAAACGGCTTCATTGCAATTAGTAGGTCTAGGTCTGTTCGCGTACCTGAATCTATTATAATACATTAAATTAGATTCGCAGAAAGTCGTTTTTGTACTTTTGCTGCAAGCCAAATTTTGCAGCAAAAAGAAGCCAGCTGCTAAATTCTGTTACTGCTGCAGTTTGCTGAAGTACGCGAACAGACCTTCTGTTTCCGTACTTTCAGTCACTGAATTTTCCTGAATCATGTGGTGGGGGAAATTCATGAAAGTACGGGAACGCTCTCATTGCATTTGTTTTCATTTTGACAACCAAAAGTGTCAGTTTTCGGTTTTTGCAGGAACAATAGTGATTATAAAGTCATCCTAAGCGGTGATAAGTTATCGTCACAAAAATATTCGACCTTCATAGCAACATTACGCAAAAAATATGTTGCTTGCCAGGCACATTTGAAAGTATTTACTCGCACCACACCGTTTGACACTTTTCAGTATTTTTCTGTAGCTCAGACCCTACTGAAATTTCATCGTACTCACTGAAAGAGGGGAAAGTTTCACTTTTCAGTAAAACGAAGTACGGGAACGGCTTCATTGCAATTAATCGCGATTAATCGCAATTAATCGTAGTATGGGAACATACCTATTGTCAAATTGGAGGGGAAATACTTGGATTTGACCCGATTTGATAGTGAGCAGACAAAAAATTACTACCATCCCCTTCAATGTAAATCTTATGGGCATGTCCACTCGATTTCTACTACCTCACTGGTTTCTCGGTCTTCTGGGATCGATTCAAGTACGAATTCATTATTCGAAGACCATTTCCGTAATTTGTAACCTCCTTTTTTTAGTACCTAAGTGCCATTGTATGAGTTGGACTCCTTTGATTGTATCTCCTCCAGGAAGTACATTTTCCACGTAAAAATCATTCCTTATTACTTGACTTATTTGAGAAAAGCTATTTTCCTCAGTGTGGGCGATCTGAATGAAACGTTCTTATGCCTAGGTAAAGAGCCATAAGTAACTGTCGTGAGTTTGTAATAGGTCTGTTCTCGTACTTTCAGTAACTGAATTTTCCTGAACCATGTGGTGGGAAATTTCATGAAAAGTACGGGAACGCTCTCATTGTATTTCCTGAAAATTGACAACCGAAAGTGTCAGTTTTCGGTTTTTGGGAGATCAATGTTGATTATAAAGTCATCTTAAGCGGTAATAAATTATCGCCACAAAAATATTCGAGCTTGATAGCAACATTACGCAAAAAATATGTTGCTTGCCGCGCACATTTGAAAATATTTACTCCGTTTGACACTTTTCAGTATTTTTCAGTAGCTCAGACCATACTGAAATTTACTGAAAGAGGGGAAATTTTCAGTTTTCAGTAAAACGGAGTACGGGCACAGCTTCATTGTAATTAATCGCGATTAATCGCAATTAATCGTAGTACGGGAACATACCTAATAGGTATGTTCCCGTACTTTCAGTAACTGAATTTTACTGAATTTTCCTGAATCATGTAGTGGGGAATTTCATGAAAAGTACGGGAACGCTCTCATTGTATTTCCTGAAAATTGACAACCGAAAGTGTCAGTTTTCGGTTTTTGGGAGAACAATAGTGATTATAAAGCGATCCTAAGCGGTAATAAATTATCGCCACAAAAATATTCGACCTTCATAGCAACATTACGCAAAAACTATGTTGCTTGCCGCGCACATTTGAAAATATTTACTCCGTTTGACACTTTTCAGTATTTTTCAGTAGCTCAGACCCTACTGAAATTTACTGAAAGAGGGGAAATTTTTCAGTTTTCAGTAAAACGGAGTACGGGTACAGCTTCATTGCAATTAATCGCGATTAATCGGAATTAATCGTAGTACGGGAACAGACCTAATAGGTCTGTTCCCGTACTTCAGCAAACTGCAGCAGTAACAGAATTTGGCAGCTGGCTTCTTTTTGCTGCAAAATTTGGCTTGCATTTGGTTTGCAGCAAAAGTACGAAAACGACTTGCTGCGAATCTATTTTTATATATTATAATAGATTCAAGTACGGGAACAGACCTACTATGACATACAGTCTGTCAAGAATGAGTTTATACATAGGAAAAAAATTCAACTTTTGATCTTTCTAATTATAAAATACTACTTTATGTTTATGTAAATTATTTTTTTAAATTATAGATATTTACATTATTTCCAACCGATATATACAAAAAAAGTACAACTTCAATGCAAAAAAAGAACGAAAAGAACAACGAAAACAATTATTACAATTCTTGAAGTGTCAAAATATTGACATATTTTACAGGATATTTAGTATTGTCAAAATATTGACATATTTTAGTATTATTGTCAAAATATTGACATATTTTACAGGATATTTAGTATTTATTATTTGGTATATTTAATATTTGGTATGTCTACCTTTGGCATCCACCACGCATCGCAACCAATTTTTCATTGAATGAATCAACTTTTGCAGGTCATACGTCGTTGATATGTTTTGCCATTCTTCGAGAATCGCAGTTTTTAAGGCAGTTCCGTTTTTGGGTTGTCTTTTAGCGACTTGTTTCTTTAAGTAAGCCCATAAATTTTCGATGGGATTTCAGTCAGGACTCTGAGCTGGCGTATCCATCACTTTTCCGCAGTTGTATAAGAGCCACATTAGCACCATGTGCGCATTATGTTTGGGATCGTTAAAATTTGGTTTGTTGTTATGCATAAACCCGAATTTCTGCTCACTGCTTGTCAAATATGTTTTAAGGATATGCAAATATTGTTGGGTGTCCTTGGTTGACTCGATGAATGCCAAGTCTCCCACTTCTCTACCTGAGAAGCACCCCCAAATCATAACGGATAACTTACCAAATTTTACAGTCAGAATGATATTTCGATTTTCCAACGATGTTAAACTCTCCACACTCCAGTCGGTCCATCATTGTAGTACAACATCATTTTCGTCTCATCGCAGAATATGACGTCGTCCCAAAAGTCAACGGGTTGAGAAAGGTGCATCATAGCGAAGGAAAAACGCTATTCGATGTTTAGTGCAAAAAGCAGTGGTTTCTTTCGTGCAGCTCTTGATGAGAACTTATTTCTTAGGATGACCTGTCGTACTGTTTCATGGAAAACAGCAACATCACACTTTTTTTTGAGTTCCCTAGCAAGTGTTCTGGTCGAAATCCAGGGGGTTTTTTTTATCAAGTTTCTTTATCATAAAGCGCTCTATACGTTTAGATATTTTTGGTTTTGGCCCACCTCCACACTTTGGCTCCAATCTATCCTCATTTTCAGCACGATTCATAACGTTATAGACTCTTTCATCATCGGGGCACTACAGCCCGAATCGAGCCTTAGCCTCCTTAATAATTCGCCTCCATTCGTCTCGGTTCAGTGACCGCGTCCTCCAGTTCGGTGCTCCCAAAAGTGACCTGCTGTCAGCATCTATCGAGTCCTCCAATCGTTTGCGTGGCTTACCGACTGGCCTGGCTTCGCTCGCTCGCCCCTTGAGAGATCGTTTGGGGATGCGATTGTCGCTCTTTCGTTCGACGTGGCCAGCCCATTGTAGTTTTTGGAGTCGTATGACGGTAGAGACTTCCGGCTCGTCATACATGGTATACAGCTCGTTGTTGTATCGGTTTCGCCATCCATCTTCTTCCCGTGTTGGACCGAGGATCCTTCGCAATACCCTTCTCTCAAACGTATTTAAGGCTTTTTCAGATGCCTGGGTCAGCGTCCTGGTTTCACTTCCGTAGCATAGCACAGGTCTAATAATTGTTTTATAGATGCGGAGCTTCGTATTTCTGTGTACGCATCGAGATTTTAAAGTGGGAAGCACCGTAAATAATGTCTTATTGGCTAATTGTATCCGTCGTTTGATTTCGTCAAGCTCATTCCCATCCTTCGAGAGGTTCATCCCTAGGTACACGAAGTATGAGCACTACATCATTGAATGATTTCCCTTTTGATGATCTTTGTGATGCGTTGAATACCACTCGTAACTTGGTAGTCGTGCTCTCTGTCTTGATAACTAGATGATGTGATAAATAATAACTAGGCATGTAATTAATCTCCTTGGAGATTACTTCCACCATATGTCCCAACAACAAAAATTCTTTCATAAATGCATGGTAATCCTTTTGAAGCTCATCATTTCTGGCTAATCTTTTTTCAGCTAAGAAAATTGAAGTTAAGTAGTCTGTTTGGAACTCGCTTATTCCTCTTCGAGCCCAATGTCTTCTCTTAAGGACAGTCGCACTATATACCTTCCCGAAGGTTCTCGCTTTGTAGTTTGCTGATACCATTCATTAGCGGCTTCTTCTTCTGGACTAAAAATTTGTTTGTAAGGCACTCCTTATAATTCCTAAAATCGTTTTAAGACCGTGGATTTTATCTTCAGTTGCAATTAAAGCTGTAAATGATGTCTTCATGTTCGTATTTGCGGGTCCTAAATAATAAAATCCACCCAAGCTTGGTCTTGATTGCGAATCGTATTCCACAAATGTTATATTGTGCATATTAGGTCTGTTCCAGTACTACGATTAATTGCGATTAATCGCGATTAATTGCAATGAAGCTGTTCCCGTACTCCGTTTTACTGAAAACTGAAAATTTCCCCTCTTTCAGCAAAATTCAGTAGGGTCTGAGCTACTGAAAAATACTGAAGTGTCAAACGGAGTAAATATTTTCAAATGTGCGCGGCAAGCAACATATTTTTTGCGTAATGTTGCTATGAAGGTCGAATATTGTTGTGGCGATAATTTATTACCGCTTAGGATGACTTTATAATCACTATTGTTCTCACAAAAACCGAAAACTGACACTTTCGGTTGTCAATTTTCAGGAAATACAATGAGAGCCTTCCCGTACTTTCATGAAATTCCCCACTACATGATTCAGGAAAATTCAGTAAAATTCAGTTACTGAAAGTACGGGAACAGACCTATTGTCACTTCAAATTAAGGATTAGTGTTGCCACTTCTGTGATGAAACTTGTTTGTGAGTCAGGATCAACGTGCGGATATATATATATATATATATATATATATATATATATATATATATATATATATATATATATATATATATATATATATATATATATAATATATATATATATATATATATATATATATATATATACATATATATATATATATATATATATATATATATATATATATATATATATATATATATATATACATATATATATATATATATATATATATATATATATATATACATATATATATATATATATATATATATATATATATATATATATATATATATATATACATATATATATATATATATATATATATATATATATATATATATATATATATACATATATATATATATATATATATATATATATATATATATATATACATATATATATATATATATATATATATATATATATATATATATATATATATATATATACATATATATACATATATATATATATATATATATATATATATATATATATATATATATATATATATATATATATATATATACATATATATATATATATATATATATATATATATATATATATATATATATATATACATATATATATATATATATATATATATATATATATATACCTATATATATATATACCTATATATATATATATATATATATATATATATATATATACATATATATATATATATATATATATATATATATATATATATATATATATATATATATATATATATATATATATATATATATATACATATATATACATATATATATATACATATATATATATATATATATATATATATATATATATATATATATATATATATATATATATATATATATATATATATATATATATATATATATATATAATTTTGTCACCATTTTGTTACTGAGCCAATCGATATCAAATTTCGTCCAATTCTTGGCACGTAAAATACATCAGTAATAGCCAGATTGCCACCAGATTCGATTTGATTCGAATGTTTCCATGGCCTTCTGCGTAGAGCACATCGTTGTTGCTGATTTTGACACCAACGTCACCAGATTTTATCACCACGAAATCAGAAAACTTAGACCTGTCATTGGTCATATGAAAGCTTGCTCCGCTGTCGAGAATCCAGCCGTTAGTCTGTTCAGTCACCGCGAAACATTCATTTTCAGCAACTAGAAAATGACTTCCTGATGCTGTCGCTAGACACAAATCTCCTTCTTTAGGTTGTTTTGCTTGATCTGCTTTCATTTTCAAGCAGTGTGCTTTAATGTGACCTTTTTTGAGACAGTAAAAGCAAAAAATATTCTTGTTGTCACGTTTTCGGTTTTTCTTATCATTACCCTTTTGGACTATCATGGCATCTCCATTGCCAATTAAGTCCATCGTGGGTATTGATGATTCAATAATTTGAAGCTGCTCACGCATTTTATAAACTGGCAAAGTCATACCACAAGCCGCTTGTATTATGTACGTTTGACGGAACGTTGCAAATTTCTCGGGTAATTCTGTCATTAGCTTTCCGACTAAGGCTGTGTCGTCTACTTCGGCACCTACAGCTTTTAGCCTCTGCACAAACACTGCCGATTCGGCACAAAAACTCGGAATTGACTGTCCTTCCACGAATTTCTTCGCCATTAACGACTGATGTGTCAAATACTTACACTAGGCGACATAATTCATCGTACGGCATATCAAAACATACTAGATAAGAAAAATAGTCCATTTATAAAATTTTTTTTACATAAATTTTACATTAAGACAAACATAACAAAAAGAAAATTCAAACCAAACATTTATTCATTTGAATCTTTTCAAAGATTGGTAAATATCAATTGATTATTTCTAAAAATTAAAATTTCTAAGCGACAAAAGTCATCGTACGATTACTTTTACATGAGGATATTTATTTACAATAAGGCATCAGTATCTGGTTGGTCCTCCTTTAGCTTCCAGGACCGCTTGCATACGCGATGGCATGGATTCCACAAGTTTTTGTGTAATATTTTGAGGAATACTATTCTATTCATCTTGCAAAGCCTTCTTTAGAGAAGACTTTGAAGAAATGTGGTGTTTATGTAACTGGTTTTCGAGGTAGTCCCACAAATGCTCGATAGGGTTTACGTCTGGGCTCTGCGGTGGAGAATGCAATTGGCTAGAGGTATTATATAGTAGCCACTCATGTACAATACGAGCTGTATGCTTGGGGTCGTTATCTTGTTGGAAAATATAGTTGAGACCCAAATTCATTTTATTCATAGATTCGCGTAGGTTATTTTTTAAAATGTTTAGGTATACATGCTGGTCCATTTTCCCATCAACAAAAACCAGATTTCCGACTCCTGACCAACTCATGCACCCCCAAACAAGCACGTTACCTCCACCATGTTTCACGGTGCTCCGCAAGTTTTTAGCATCTAGCGCAGTGCCTTTCTTCCGCCAAACTTTTGCTGGACCATCTTGACCAAATATATTAAACTTGCTTTCATCAGAAAAAATAACTCGTTTCCAGAATAAAAGGTCGTCATTTTTGTGGAGGAGAGCAAATTCTTTTCTTTTAAGCTTATTAGCTTCACTAATAAATGGTTTCTTCCTTGCTACTCTCGAAGAATACCCGTTTCTTCTCAAAGTTCTTTGTACTGTTCTAGCACTTACCTCTACATTGAACTTTTCAGACAACTCTTCTTTTATTTTTACGCCACTAGCTCTAGGATTTTTGCGCACTGCACTATTACCCTTTCGCTTCTTTGAGACAACTTATGTGGACGACCTTGCCTTTTCTTGTATTCCACTGTTCCGGTTTTTTTATAATTTTCAATGATGTGTTGAATTGTTGATTTAGATTTCTTGGTGATTTTTCCTATTTCACTTAAAGATTTCTTTTCACAAGCCCAGAAATTAATAACTACTTCTCTAAAATCACTTGATGTCTCCTTTCGTTTATTTTTTGTTGGCGACATAGTGCAAATAAACTTGAAACTAGTTGCTAGTATTTTGTCACGACTACTGCGTTGAGACTGACCCAGTTTCCATGCAGTACACCCCTAATGTTGGGTACGGAAAACGATTAAAATAGCAGTACGATTTTTGTCGCAGGTAATAAACTGTGTTCTAGCCTTTTTTTGCTATTAAGAGAAAAGAATGGCAGGTAGAAATTGTAATCAAGCATGGTAGTAACACCTGTAATCAAATAAATAAGATATGGTTAAAACGAGAATGATTTGAAATTTCATTAATTGTTTATGCTTGAAAATGTCATCGTACGATGAATTATGTCGCCTAGTGTATTTGTTTCTGATTTTGATTCATAAAGCGAACGATTTTTTCTAAATACGTCTGCTGCAGTTTTGCAGTCACGAATTGATGAATGTTCGTCATCATTCAACCCACTTTACAGGATGCGAATCGCCTTTGCATCTTTGACATCCCAATCCATTTTCGCCTTCTCATTCTCAGGGCACTCAGAATCGCCATCAGCTTCTGCCTTGACTCTATGACTGCGTAGACACGCTTCCATCTCGTACAGCCAACGCTGGTACGTTGTCTTCGTTGAATCTTCTCGTCGTTTGCAGTCATCTTTTTCATGCTTCAAACTGAAAGCCGAAAAAATTCAAATCGCGTAATTTAATTCAAAAAACAAAAGTCTTCTATCACTTACATCTGACTTGGGACTGGGCCCATAACCTGTTGGGTGGAATTAATTAAATGATTGTCTTGATTAAAGACGATTTGAATAATTGCACGATGTTAATGGGAATGAAAAATAAAAAGGATATATTTCCGTATATATAATATGTACAAATATGGGCAATGAAAACAAAGTAGGCACATTTCATTTCCAAAAAGTCTAGCGCATCAGAACGGCTAGAAAACTAATTTTCAAAGAAATTGTCTTTGAGTGACAAAAAAGTGTGGAAAGACGTAATACACTGTTTTGTAGAATCATATCAACCATTCCTTATCCAAAGCAACAAAACTCAACTATAACACAAATGATGAAAATTTTCAGTGCTTGCAACACTTTCCGAACGAAGCAGCAATAAGTTTACCATAACAAGCTCATACTCAAATCAATTTATTCTTTGAATTTCGTTCTCATCGCAGGATTTCATCGAAACTTTCAGCGATTAAACGTTGTTTGAGGCTGCCATCCGAAAAATGTTCAAAACTCGGAAAATTTAAAATTGATTCCTTATTTTTATTGCAAATGCTTTGCATATGAGAACGTAATTTGAAGCATTTGTTGGTGCAATATTTACGGAAATGGCTAATGCTGGTTAGCTTGTGTCAGCAGCAAAGCAAAATACATACCAAATCTGCTTCACGTTAAGTTAAACCCAACCAGTAAATTTCGTTTCGATTGAATCACTGCGCTGGAAGTTATACGGGTGAAAAGAATTTTAGGGTTACCACCCTCAAAACTTTTCAAATTTTTAAAGCGTTAATTTTTGTTGTTAATTTTCATTGCAGGATCATTTCCATTTGCAAATCTAATGACATAATCGCTCAGTAAAGAAATTCCACAAAATTACAAAAATGATCATAGCTGGCAGCCCTTTCATGATTTTTCTACGAAATTGCTACGACATTTGGTTCACATTAAGGTCCATTTACTGCGTGAGTTTCATTCTGATTTCTACACTGGACCGGAAGTTATAGGGGAAAAAGCTTTATTTTGCTGAGCAAATTTGCAAGATTTAGGAGACAAAAATCACCATAGCTGGTAACTCTATTCTGATTTTTCAGGCTAATTTTTACCGAATGTTATCTAAAATTATATCCAAATATTGTGCGAATTTTGTTTAAATGTGATGGATGAATCAGAAGTTATAGGCCAAAAAGCTTTTATAGGCCAAAAACCACTACCACAGGG